>CM070774.1:62332161-62607161 GCA_036346955.1 Dipus sagitta | reverse complement strand
ATTTTAATACACACACAGATACCCACTTTGCTGGGCCTAAACATGCACTAGCAAGTTATTTTAGGACTTCAACTCTTCAGAAAAATCTCATTATGTGAGGAGCGAAGTGGCTCTGCGGGGAGCATTATGGAAATATCTGGGCTTGATTTAATGAGGCTGTTCACATTGGTAGAATATCAACTTAACAGAGAAAAGTCTACCCAGGGCGTCCAAGTTACCAAAATGAAAATTGGCAATTGAGATGATAAGAACGTGGCTTTCTTCTGCGAAATCACTTCAGGTAACAGAGATAACATTAAATAACATACATTCTATGCACCAAGAACAATGTTTTATGTACCGAGTCTCTTATCCGTCTCTCCTAATGACTTCCCTTAGCGGGTTGTTAGTACTTGACAGCAGGTCTCCGTGCGGGGAACTTTTCTCCAATTCCACATTCAAAGGAGGTCCATCAGAGAGCATGATTGGCAATTTTCGTCATAATCTGCACATTATTAGCATCAAAATTGACGTGGCAGTTAACACTGGTGGGTTTTGATGTACCTTTCTTCAAGTTCAAGGAAACCCCTCCTGTAGCCGGGCTTGGCAGAGCGGGTCCCAGCAACCCAGCTGTGGCTTTGCAAGACGTGCGTGAGAAATATGCCAAGAACCATTTTTACCCGAGGAAAAGGAAAGCGAGGAGGGAAGAGGTCGAGGATACAGAGTTTGAACTTAGAAAAATGTCTAAGGAAATTTTTTTTTAGGATAATATCATATATCTAGAGATTCAAGTATTTCCCAGATCGAGTGGAACCCGGCAATTGGAAAACTGAGCTGACGACGCCTCTCTACAGTGATCTGTCAATCTTGCCCTCGCCTTCCCTCGGTTTCCCTTTTCCCTTCCCGGGCCTGGCTACGGGCAACCTCACTAGCCATCACATTTTGCATAAAATATGCACGAACCTTCCATCTCATCAACCCTGAAACCAAAGACCTAGAGAGGACAGTGGGAGATGGAGGAGGCGGCGGCATCGAGGCCACCCCTTCCCACCTCGGCTTTGTGTCTTTTCCCGGGAGAAGCCGCCACCGGCCTGGCCCGCGAGCACCCCGCAGGCCTCGCGCCCTTCGGGTCGCCGGGCCTGCCGCGTCCTCTCACTTCCGTCCTCCCATTCCCCCGGGACAGGGGCCCTAGCAAGCTCAGTGTGACAGAACATTTGCCACCTCCTTCCACCCTCGTTTAAAGAATAGACAGGAAGGCTAGGAGAAAAAGATCAGCAGCAGCAGCAGCAGCAGCATAAACCTCGGCGGCGACGCTCCCGTCTCCCGAGCACAAGCGCGCACCAGTCCCCGCTCTGGGTCGTGGTGGTGCGGTGGAGGGGGAAGGGAGGGTCTCCATCGTGTCCAGCCACCGGCCCACCCGGAGGGCCCCGGGCCCCGACGACAGCACACAGCCAGGGCTCTACACCCTCCAGGACTGATGTGTTAGGAGATCGCGTCCCCCACCCTGCCCTTCACCCCCCAAGCCGAGAGCTCTGGACAGTGGCCGGAAGTGAGGCCTGGAAGGCGGGAAAAGACGAAGGGAAAAAGAGAGGAGGCGGCTTAGGTGGAAAAAATACAAAAATAGACATAATTTGGGGAGGGGGGATGCCCACCCATCACTCCCCCCTCCCCGTTCCTCAATGCGCGGCAGGTTGCTTTCGACCTCCGGTGCCCCGGGACGCCCCCTAGCGGTAGCGGCAGCAGCGGGCAGCAGCGCGCGCAGGGCGCGGGGCGCAGGGGGTGGGGATGGGGTGCGCCCCCCAGAGGGAGGGGACACTCCCGGGCACACGCAGAGCGACGGGACGACGACGTAGTTATCTGGTGAGCGGCGCCTCGTCCCTCTGGTCCGGCGGGCTGACGGCGGTCTTGCTGAGCACGGCGGCCGAGTAGGGCAGGAAGCCGCTCTCGGAGCGCGGCGCCGCGGCGCTGCAGCCGAAGTCCGAGCCTCCCGCGGCCCCTGCGCCTCCGCCACCGCCTCCGCCGCCGCCGCCTCCGCCGCCGCCGCCGCCCGCACCACCGACGACCCCTCGGGAGCCCAAGGCGGCCGCTGCGGCGGCGGCGGCGGCGGCGGCCGACTGGCTGCTGTGGCAACTGAGGCACGAGCAGGGCGCCGAGCCGCCGCTGGGGGGCGCTCCGCCCGCCGCCGCCGCCGAGGAGGCCGCCGCCGCCGCAGCAGCAGCCGCAGCGGCCGCCGACGCCGCGCTGTTGAGCCCCGCGGCGGCGGCGGGCGCCTGGTAGAGCCCCGGGTGTCGGAAGCTGCACAGCAGCTCGGGCCGCGAGTAAGGGTGGGACAGGGCGCGAAAGGTGTCCAGCGGACGGATGGAAGTGGCGAAGGGAGACGAGGCGGCCGCCGCCGCCCCCGAGGCCGCCGCCGCCGCCGCGGCCGCCGTGACGCCCACGTGCGGGTAGTAGTGCAGCGGCACGTGCGAGTGGAAGGGGTAGGGCAGGCTTCCGGTGGCCGCCGCGTGCGTCATCATGTAGGTGTAGAAGCTGGGGTCGGCCGGGTGCGGCCACGACATGGCCAGGCGCTGCCGCTTGTCCTTCATGCGCCGGTTCTGGAACCACACCTGCAGACGAGAGAGCCCGCGCCAGCGCCCGCGTTAGGGGACGTCGGGGGAAGGGGTTCCTAGACGCCCCCCCTCCGTCCCCCTCCCATTCCCCCGGGGTCTCCCCATCCAGAAGGGCTTCCCCCAACCCTCAAGCCCTCGGCCTACTCCCCTCGCATCCCAAGGTCTCCAACCCTCTGCACTCCCAGCAGGGACCGTGGGCACAGCCACGCGTGGGCAGCACCTCTCCCAGGTCTAGGGGCGCATTCCTGAGCAGCTCGTTGGGGCTTTGCTCTACACTTGCTACATTTTCTCGTCCCAAACCAACCTTCCTCCCCCCCCTCTCTCTCTCTCCCTCCTTCCTCCCTCCCCCCACCCACCGGTGCCCAGCCTTGCACCACACCGGGTCTCTCAATCCCAGGATTTGCTCGGGGATTCCAGGCAGCCTTTGAGGAGAAGCTGTCTGGCAAGCTTTTCTGAGAGGTCGCTGCACGAGGTCTTGAGCCCTCCGAGCTCCTAGGACGCGCCCCTAGGGGCACAGGTCCGATTAGGGTGTTGAGGGGATGATTCTGTTGGAATCGTTTGCTTTCGATGAGTGGCGAGAGCGATGTCGCCATAAACTGGAAAGGGGACTTTCCTACCGTTCCTAACATGGTATTTAATAAAGACATCATTCGCCATCACCCTAAATGAAAGAAAGCCCTTTTCCCATCCCAAAGACTATCGTCTTTTTCTAAAGTATCAAATGCTCCGTGAAGTGTTCACCAACTCCACCTAGTTCTCAGCTATTTCTCCTAGACGTCTAATAGAAATTAATAACGTATATACAGACAATTTCGTTGTGTTCCCCCCCCCCCGAAGGATACCCTTTCCCATTAGCCAGGAGAAAAAAGAATGTTTAGGAAACTACGTTCTCAACCCAATCGATTTTTAAAATACAGTCTCCTTTCCTTCGTGTAGTAACGATTTATGTGGAAAATAAAATCTCCAAGATCAAGAGCAAATGAAAAGTCCCATCTCAGGATTGTGCGAGAACAAAGCCCAGCAGGCTTTACTGCCTGGAGCCAAGGAGGACCCTGGGCAGAGGAGAGGGGACACTTTGGCAAGCAGTGGACAGAACCAAGCAGAGGTGGGGGACCTGTCCCTAGCATGGACGCGGAGTTTGGGGCATCTTCCCGGGTCATCCAGGCCTGCCAACCGTTTCAGATTCGGCCCCGGAGAAATAAATAAGCCAACTGCCTCGGTGACTAACCGACACGGATGTCCACGGCTAACTCTCGCCACCCACAAAGGAGAAAGGTGGTTTAAAAAAAAGAGAGAGAGAGAGACACAAATCACCCCTGGTGCCCCGAGGGAGGCCCGGCCCAGAGTCGGCGGCGGCGCGCGCCAGAATCCATACCTTGATGGTGGTCTCGGGCAGGTTGAGCGCAGCGGCCAGCTCGCACCGGCGGGGCCGCGACACGTAGTTCTCCCGGTAGAACTCCTTCTCCAGACGCGCGATCTGTTCGCGGGTGAACGCCGTCCGGTATCGTCGCACCTGATCTGCGCCGGAGCCCGAGCCGCCCAGCGCTGCGCCCCCGCCGCCGCCGCCGCCGCCTCCATGCAGGCTGCTTAGGCCCGAGCCCGACGCTGACGTCGTGGTGCCCGGAGCTGAGCCGCTCTCCGTGTACCCTGGCAAACAAACAGGCCACGGCGCATGAGTCGCGGAAGGGGCTGAGAATTCGAACCCTGAGCTGAAGAGGGGAAGTCGTGTCAGGAGAGAGAAACGCTACCGGAATTGATGGGGACTGTCACGCTTACAAATTGCTGCCGTTAATATAATCAATAAAGTTTTGGGACCCCTTCGTGACCAAATCACAGAAACAGAATTTGGAAGGTTTTATTTTATTTTTAATCATTAGAAATTTCCCACTAAGAAGCGAAATTGGCCGAGGGAATAAATGCCTACCTCCGGGGTTTGCCATGGTCTGGAAACTCCAGACAGCTTTCTGTAGGGCCTCCCACCTTTCTCGGACCGTCTTTTGACAATTTAAAATAGTGTAACATTCTCAAGACAGCAGCAGCTGAACCCCAAGGTCTCAGGGGCTGGAATCTACTTTTCAATTCTTTCTCCCACTGACCTGAGCGGTGGAGCCCAGGCGCGCCAGGCTAGGCTGCCTACCCAGAAAAATGCTCACCTTCACCCGGCCCTGGGGGTTCTAGAAGCAGCGGGGCTCAGAGCAGCCTCCCAGGGCGCCCCTTCCCCGAGAGCGAGTCCGCGGCTAGCTAGCGCTCTGTGGACTCCCCCCAGCTCTGAGACCCACACGCAGGAACGTTTTCTGGGACTCGGGAGCCAGGACACTGGGGCCTGACGCCCGGGGGCTCCCGCGGCCTGTGCCAGCACTTTAGGAGCAGAGCGCGAGGGTACGATCCCTAGCAGGGGTCCTGGCCCTGACAGCTCTCGGAAGCTTGCTAGCCAAGAGTCAGAGAGCGGCCCGGGACTGGCTGGGCCCGCGGAGGAGCGGGGAAGGAAGAAGCGGGGTGTCCGCGGCTGGCGCCCCTACCTTTGCCATTGTTTTCCTTGAGCGGCGCGGCGCCGAGGCCGCCGGGGGAGCGCAGCGCTGAGCAGCCCACTTCCACGTCGCTGCTCATGTCGGCCTCCGTGGCCGCCTCGGAATAGTGGCCCGGCTTCTTACGGCTGTCGGTGGCCGGAGCGATTTCGGAGGAGACGGTGCTTTCGCTGCTCGGGTGCTGCAGGTTGAACAAAGTGTCTATTTCGAATTTGCCCTTGGCGGGGAGGTCTCCCAGAGCGCCGTGCAGGGGGGCGGACGGGAGGCGAGGACTGAGGCGAGCCGGGTGCTGCGAATTTTCCAGGGCCTCAAGCACCGCGCTGCCAGCGGAGTCGGGCAAATTGGAGAATCTCTTGCCAGCTGTAGGGCTGTGGAGCCCTCTCTCCATCAGAATCATCTCTTTTCTTATTCTTTCCATCATCTCAGCTTTCTAAAAAAAAAAAAAAAAAAAAAAAGTCACAGTGGCCCGGCGGCTGTCCCGTCCTAATGATGGGCTGCGCCTAGGGCTAATTCTCATTCAGCCCCAGCAAGCGCCTCTAAATATTATGATCTCTTTTGGAGGGAGGCGGAAAAATTGCGGGATGCCAGAGCGAGGGAATGACTGGTCAAAATGACCCATACATCCTTCCGAGCCCGAGATGTCATTCATCAAAAAGTAGCGCCCGCTCGTCATTAAGGTACGAATGACGCCGTTCGAATAATCATTTATTGTAACAGGTTTATAAGCAAATAAATACACGCTCCTGTCAGTGGGTAATGAAGGCGGCTTCAAGAGCAGACAAATAGATCCAGGTAGGAGACGAGAAGACACAAGAAGTGAAGAAGGCTCCGGTCCTCTGCCCGCTCCGAGCCAGTTCTGCTCGCCCGGGGGTTTGGCCTCGGGGGTGAAATTGACAGTCTGATTAATAGAGCGCGCCGCGGCACATTTCCCCCTTCATTTAGGGGCATCATTACGCTCTCAGTTTGCTGCGTTGCCCCTTAGGTCCTAATCATGCAGCGCCTTCCTCATTTTTCCATGGACACAGATATGTGTTAAATAATAGATAATGCTTTGATTTTCCAGAGAAGATCCTTGGGAAGTTTAAAAAAAAAAAAACATTTACAAGCTGGGGGCATGGGGGGGGGGCAAAGGGGAGGATGCAGGAAGAGTTGCGTAAGGAGGAGAAGACCTGTGCCCGCTCTTGTCTGGATTGCTTATCTTTCTGTTTTCAGAACCAAATATGTGCTTTTATTTAACAAATAGGACCCCTGAGTCCTCTCCCTCCCTAGTTCTGCCTCTCAAGCCTGGATGCTCCCCTTCTACCCACCCAAGGAGAGAATGGAAGAAGAGAGAGAGAGAGAGAGAGAGAGAGAGAGGGAGAGAATGAATATGAATCTTGTAGTTTTGAAAAAAAAAAAACCGCTTTCTTGCTACGTGGCTGGGGAGGTGCATTGGGCCTCGCGCCTCCAAACAGAAATGATTAGATCTCAGATATTCTAACACTGTTTGCTGGATGAGTTCTGAACTCGAAGTCCCCGAATTTTCTTTTCTTACTTCTCTGATCCTGCTGATAGATAGGCTTCTCGTCTACACAGTTTCCCTGGGGGAGGGCGGGGGGGAGGGAATGAACTAGTCTGGTCGGTTTGATAGTAGAATTCGACAGCTAACTTTAAACACAGTCACAATTTGCAGCGCCTTATGGACCGCTGCGAATTCACTTTTAAAATTGTCAGCTTCCCCCGCCATCGCTCCTCAAATCGAAGTATTTGCGGCAAAGTAACAGGGTTTCCAGATCAAAGGAGGGGAAGGGAGCCTCGGCCCTTTTCCTCTCACATCCCTCCACCCTTCCCGGCTCGCTTCGCTTTCTCCGCGCTCTTCCCCCCCCCCCCCCCATGTCGAGCACCTTACCTGGCGCCCCGGGTATTCAGGGCGATGAGTGGGAGCACCGCTAGTCGAGGACCAACCTTGCTGCTCTTCTTCGCCGCGCTAGGCTGGAGGCTGAGCCTCTTGGCGATAACTTTGATAGTCATAATGACGCCGGTGGCGACCATTTTAAGGAACATCAATCTTCACTCAAAGCTGCTGCTCATCTCCTCCCGCGCTTGCGCCTCAATCTGCCCCAACTCCGAAGGTTATGCCTGGTCACCCGTCCGCTGCCCAAGAGGGAAAGCTTTGCGACACAGTCCAGGACAAGAGAGGGTAGGGAAAGAACAAGACACGGTGATCCAACGAGGGAGCTTCCAAAAGGGCAGGGAGACCCCGGGCAATCTCAGCGCGGGGCGCGGGTCCGGCGGGTCCGCCCCAGCACCAACTCAAACCCCGACCCGGGTCCCCTCCTCCTCTCCCTCCGACACACTCACTACGCACATTTGGGGCACGCTGGGGGGCGAAGTCTGGATCTATTTGCCCATCTGTGCATTGGCACTTTCCATTTAACCTTGGACCCGTTGGGGGTGCGTCAGAAATGTAAGGGGAGGGGAGGTGTGAAGAATATTTATATACATATATATACATATATATATATATATATATATACACACACATACACAGTCAATGCCAAAAGTTTCTCTCCTTTTCCCCTGGGCGCCAACTTATTTCAACAACGTGAGTTTGCTGGAAAAATCAATTCCACTTCTGGAACTTGGAAAGCGGAACGCGGTATAGGCTGTCCGGCTGGGGGCGGGGAGAAGGGACTGCTAACACAGTGGACGTAGAGCCCTCCCGACGAGGACTTGACTGGGCGTCCACCCTCTCCCCCGTCCCACGGGCCATTCTAGCCCAGTGGCCATCCGAGCTCAGGCTTTCCGGCTGTTTGCATAATAATAGCAGCCCAGTCCAGCCGGCGCCCCCACCTGTTCCCCAGCTCTTGCGGCCACGGCTCCACCAGTCCTGGCAGTCATTCGCTGCCTCGGTGACGCGGGAGCCGTCCTCTTCTCCATACCCCGCTTACCCTAGGGACTAAATGGTCTACTTGGGTCCACACTCGGCTCCGTGGGGGGCCGAGGCCCTGGATGCCAGTGGCCGAGCGGCCTGGGCGGAAATCCGCGGATGCCTTTACTGCTGTCATTTGGCGCCCCCATCTGTTTTCCTCGCGGTTTTCAGCGGCTCCCAGTTGCTCTTCAGTTGCACCAGCCACAGCTTTGGGCTGGGCGCGGAAGATGACCCCCTTCCTTGGTCGCACCGCCCCAGGGTCTCCCACTTCCTCTCTTCTTCTGGGACCTGGCGCCTCTGGTTCCAAAGCTGCGCCAAACCTGACCTCAGTCTGTTCAAAAGAGAAAACACCGTTTCTCGGCGACACCTTCATTCATTAGTGGTTTTGAAAACTATTTTGCACCTTTTAAATAACGTTAATATTGCATTTCTAACACGTTTATTACGAGTACATTTGAGACTATGTCAGTGAAACTACTCACAGTAAAAGACACCTATAATGTTTCACTAAGCTGCGTTTAGCAGACAATAACATATCATGGAGCACGGTGAGCATTCGGCTTCAATACTTAATGTCCCTTTATTTCGATTCCAGACTCACTACTAGTAGCGATAGTTACTAATTTGTACAAGACCCTTCTTGTGCAATTATTGTGCTCTTTACATGTGTTATCTTTTCTAACGCCCAGAACAATCTTATGCAATTATATTATCCCCTTTTCAGGATTGAGGGACGGTTGACATAGCGAGATTTGGCGACTTGCTCAATTTAAACTTGTCTCCAGTAATATGTTGTCATAAAGGAGTTCAAAATTTTTCATAGCATTTTTTGTTTGTTTGTTTGTTTGTTTTCACCAGGCCTGCTTCAAAAACATACAGCCTGTGTGAAGGGCAGAGAGAAGAATACAGCACTGCTGGAGTTTTGATGAAATCCAGTATCCACAACACTCACAGTGTAGAGGATGAGGCTGGGATGTGGCTTGTCAGAAGCTCCCCGTTTTTAGCCTCTGGTGCCTTCAAGATACCACCACCAAAGTACAGTACCCATCCAATTAGACAAGACGAGAATCCAACCCCCATGCCACAGGACTCCGTAGGACTGTTTAAGCCGGGAGGTGGGGTGATCGGTAAGGAGGACTCTCTCCGCACGGTTGCAAGAAGGAGTGACTTGAACGAGTCCTCGTTTTGTTACTGTTGTTGCTGGGCCTCCAGACTAAATATCTGTTTCTTTTGAGCAGCGGGGTCCTGTGAGGTGAACTAGTAAAGACTTCGACCTGAGATTTCGGTTCTTAATAGTCTGTCCCAGGAAGAGGCGAGAGTAACGCGGGCGCTGCTGCGAGCGGAGCCTCGCGGTGCAGGGATCCGGGCCTGGCTCTCTTCCGAGTGGCGGGCTCGGGGCAGCTGGGCCCACCGGCCTTCGGATTGGTCACTGAAGTACTAGGACTGTGGAGTGCGGTGGCACAGCAGGGCACCCCCCCCCCACCTCCGCCGCCGCCCCGCACATTTTCTTCCGGGCTGAGTGCCGTCCAGGACTGGAGGTTTCGGTTTATAAGGGAATACCAGGATTTGACAAAGCAGGCCGGACTTCGCACTAGCGGCTTAAGGCTTCCATCCCTCCATTGGCAAGCCTCTAGCTCATGGCGTCGCCTGGGTCCGTCCAGTTACTCCCGTCTTTTCATCTTCCTCTCCTCCGCCACACCCAGAAGGCTGTGGGTGAGAGGCTGGGTGGGTACTTTCTGCCTGGACCCTGAGGCTACTCAGACCCGCCGCATGCCAGAATCCAGTGTGCCTCGGATGCGACTGGAGTACTTGCAGAGACATCTAGCGCCAGGCGTGGGGAATTGCGTGCGGTGGTGCCGGGATCCCCAGCCCCGCCACTGGCTTTCAACTCCTCCTGCACTCCTAGGCACCTTTCAAGCCTTCACCCCTTTCCCTTGTCCGGAACCACAACGTGAATTCCCCATAGAGAATGCGAATTTTCCGAAATGGCCATAGACTTCGGTTTTAGCCTTCTATTGTACCTTACAGCTAACAGTGAGCTAAAGAAGATTTAAGCCAATAACAATTGTGCTAGAAAGTGCATTTCTAAAGACAACCTCGCACTTTGAGATGCCAGACAAAACAGTAAACTGCAAACCTAGCTTTTATTGGGGGGGAAAAAAATAGTTAAGTTACCAGGTCCTCCAGCTCAGGCCCTACTTCCTGCACCCCCTTCCCAGTCTGGTTGTTGCTTCTCTGGAAGAGGGGACCCTCACTGTGGCATACCCAATGCAGGAGGAGTCCTCTCCATCCTAAATAAGTGCCTGCAGTCCTGTGGGGGGGGGGGCAAATCTAATAACACACACACACGTTTGGAGGGAATCATCACCTTGTTGCAAATGATTCTCTCTTAATGGAGGCTAATTTTGTTGCTAAATCCAAGACAAATTCATCTTAAGACATAGAAAATACCCCAATACAGGGCTCTATCACCTGGCTGTTGATAGAGCCCCCTTTCTGCACTTAGAGGTTTGTTTTTGTTTTGTTTTTCTTCATACTTGGTTTGTTCTTTTAATATTTCCAGCCTGAGCGAAATTGGTTATTACTTGGAAAGGAAAAGTAGCTTCAGAGTTAGCAGGAGACAAGCATGGTTAGGAACACTGTCTAGCCAGTTCTGCCAGACTTAAGACTTTGCATGAGAATTGAGAGTCTTTCTCCTGAACTCTGGCCTTCACACAAGTTAATTAGCAGGGTGTCCTATACTTCCTGATTGTGATGATCAAGGTAAATTCTTTCAAAAGACTCCCTAGGACCCCACTTTGATAGGACCCTCTCGCCCTGCTCTTAGTCTTTGCTGGTTATGTGGTGAATTGAACTCATTGCTGTCTCTGCAAGCTGGGCAACTTCCATAAATCCACATCTTAGCCTGTATTCACCCATTCCCCAGCCCAAGACAGGGACGCAAGTGGCAAGATTATCTACAAGGAAGAAAAGAAGCTAAGATGTGACTTTCGGAATAGATTCCTTTCTCAAAGGGTGCATGCAGAGGACAGGGAAGAAGAGGAAGAAAATAAAGGAGGACTTTAATGGTATTGTGAAGTTTTCGCCAAAATCAGGGAAATGTAGCAAAACATTTCACTGAACAAAATGTAAGTATTTGGAAACAACTTCAAGTCTTTCATATAACAAAACTATTTCTTTGTATTAAAATCCCAACGTGACATACACACCAAGGTGGGGCTCATCTTGTGCTCCTTGACAACTAGAGCAAATGATCATAAATCAGGCACGGTGGCTCGTGCCTCCCAATCTCAGCATTGAGGGAATTCAAGGCCAGCCTTGGCTACATAATGAGTTCCAGGTCATCCTGGGCTATACAGTGAGTCGGTGATTCAAAAGAACAAAAACAAATAAAAGAGAAGTGATTACAACTAAATTTAAACCAGAATCATTTCAGACACTGGATATATGCACTAAATGAAATGTTTCTACCAAGCCAGCCTCAAAATTCTTCCCATACCTACCAACCCATCCTGTAAACTGTCGACCTCAGTAGTTCACACACAGAGCAACCCCAGAACTCAGCCACAGCTCTCTGGTCCAGCAACACTAGCTCCTTTGAAGTACTGAGGTTTTGAGTTCTACACATAGCCCCCTTAGAGTCCCTTCCTTGGGTAACCTCTGCCTAAAGGCCTGCAGATTTCAAAGACTTTGTTGGAGGCAGGGAATAACTCAGGATAACAAAAGGGAAAAGTCCTTGTTGCTCAAAACCTCACTTTTCTCAGAATATCCTTTGGCCTGGGCAGAGAAGCCCCAAGTCCTGCAAGCATTCATCAGGGTATTATTTGGAAGCAAGACTATGTTGATAAATCAACCTGAGCATTAATTCAAAATTTAGTCTACTACAACTTAATTTGTTGTGTGAAAAATCGAAGGGTAGCTAGAATCACATAACTAGACAAACTCATTCTTCCGATTTTAATTTCAATTGAATACATAAACTTTCATTAAAATATATTTGGAAATTTTCCTTTTTCTAATGGACTTGAAGTCCAAAATCATGTAAATATTTAAGAGATTGAAAATTCACCACCAGTTACAGTTACTTTTTTTTTGAAAATACTTCAGTGAAATGTTTGTTTTTTAAGTTCTAGAAGAAAATTGTGAATATCTCCATGTCTTTCCCTCTCTGAGAAAAAGAGCGGAAAACACAGAAAAAGTAAGAGCATCCAGGGTAGCCTATGGTTGGCTGATTTAATCCTGAAATTGCTAGTTCTTTCCAGAAAGTTAGCAACCTTATCACCTGGCCCTTTAAATGCAATCCAGCTTCCATTGCTAACTTTTGCTTCTGCCAAGAAGCCAAAATTGGTGTGACCAACAAATTTTAATTCCCTACAATTCTGCAAAGTTTAGGACACGTCTAGCTTGAATTTAACCATGAACATGTCTAAAACCTCAAAAGAAAAAAAATGTCAAATTCTCTTATTTTTTTTTTCTTCCAGCATCTCTCTCGTAACTTTCTCCTTTATTTGAGCCTTTTATGGTTACTGTGTTTTTCGTGTCAACACTGACAGCCCACCCTGCAATGTCAGGCCAGGCCCAGGAAGGCTTTGCTAGCTTTTTTTTTTTTTCCTTCATCTTTCTGACCGGTCTGCTTTCTGGGGGTCATGGACCTGGGTGATGGACAATCTTTGCTCACCAATCACAGGCTTGGGGAAGTGATTTTCTTAAGAGATAAGCTGTTCTGAAGGGTGGATGCTGCCGACCCAAACAGGCTCCCTCTGCGGTTCCCACACTCACCCTAGCACCCTTGGCTCACTGGATGTAAATATTGCTCCTAAGAGACCTAAACTGACCACAGAACTCAAAAGGGCATCCCATAAATTACTAAACTCCCAGGCTGGTTGCGCTGACGTTCAGGGGCTGAGGAATGGCCAGAAGGTAGGTACACGGAGAGGTTAGCCTGTCATCCCAAACACTGGCAGCAGTACCATAGAGCTGAGATTAGCCCACCAGCGTTGCCAGTGACCCACTGTAGCCCTCTGAAGTCAGACCTAGGTGCTCTGAACCGCTCCTCTCTCGACACCGCCTTTACCTCTTAACTTGCCCCTCTCACTTCTCAGCAATTGGCCGCTTGAAAAAGGAAGGGGAACAAAGGTCCTGGGGAAAGTCAAGTTTTTCAATTAACTGGTGTGAGTAACGGGTGGGGGTGGGTGGTAGCTGCAAAATGCAAGAGGCCAGTGGGCTGTGGACAGACAGGACGCGGTTGGAGGAGCTGCTCGCGGCGGGCTGCAGAGTGACTTTCTCGTCTTGCGCTCTTCAAGCCTGCACGAGGTCAGGGGAACAGGGCCAGCTGGGACTGGGAAGGCCACTCGCCAGACCGCTCCTGGCTGGTAGGAGTGCGGAGGCATAGACCAGGCAGCTAAGGACGGACGTTCTGGCTGCAAATTGTCAGGCTTGTGCCAAGGTGGGTCCTTGCTTTTTTGCCTTACTTGAAAGGGCGCTTCGTGGGTATTTCCTGGGCGCCGTGTGTGTGTGTGTGTGTGTGTGTGTGTGTGTGTGTGTGTGTGTGTGTAGGATATGCTCTACTTGGTATATGTGTGAAATGTCTTTTAGCCGTTTAGGAAAGAGCAAGATAGGAAAAAAAAATGGAGTCCCTCAAATTTAGTGTCTAGAGGTCAGCTAATGAAAGATGAAGCAACAGGGTTTTTGTTTTAAAAGCGGCCTTTCCCTGTCCTTCTGGCCATCCTTGTCTTTCGTCTTCATTTATTCCTTCGGCTCCAGGAACCAAAGAGAGGTGGCAAAAATAATAATAATAATAACAGCCATCGTGGAGACAAGGCGCAGGCCTCGGCGCCCGCCTCGGTCGCAGACAGGCCTGGGATGGGCCGTCGTGCAATCAACGGGTGGCGGTGGCTGCGGAGCAAACGCCCCGGGTCTGGGCGAGGGCGGGAACGGAGGTGGGCCACGATCAGGGCTGAGGAGGGGTGGGGGCCGGGGTGGGTGGGTCCAGCCTGGCCAGGGGCAGGGAGCCAGGCTCCCCCGCGCCCCCCATCCCCACGTGGCCCAGGGCAGCCAATGGCACAGTCCCCGGCCGGCGCCCTCGGGGCGGGAGGCGTCCCCCAGACCGGCCCAGGCCCCCTCCCAACCTGAACTTCGTTTTTATAAACGTCCCGCGATGAGCTAACCTGTTGGAGGGCGGGCGGGCGGGCGGGAGGCGGGAGGCTCACGGAGGGACCGGGAAGCCGACGGCGAGGAGGAGGAGGAGGAGGAGGAATAGGGCGGGAGTGGGCACCTCCGAGAGAGAGAGAGAGAGAGAGAGAGAGAGAGAGAGAGAGAGAGAGAGAGAGAGAAGGGAGGAGGCGCGCTGCGCCATGGGGTCCCGCGCGGGGCCGAGGCCGGGGCCCGGGCCGGGTCAGGCCGGGCCATGAGCCGCGCGCTGAACTGGGACATGGACGGGCTGCGGGCGGACGGCGGGGCCGCTGGGGCCGCCCCGGCCTCCTCGTCCTCGTCGGCGGCGGCCGCGCCGGGCCAGTGCCGCGGTTTCCTCTCCGCGCCCGTGTTCGCCGGGACGCATTCGGGGCGGGCCGCGGCGGCGGCGGCAGCGGCGGCGGCTGCGGCGGCCGCGGCCTCGAGCTTCGCCTACCCGGGGACCTCGGAGCGCACGGGCTCCGCCTCGTCGTCGTCGTCTTCGGCCGCCGCGATCGCCGCGCGCCCCGAGGCTCCCCAGGCCAAAGAGTGTCCGGCGCCGGCGCCCGCGCCCGCCGCCGCTGCAGCGGCTCCCGGAGCCCCAGCGCTGGGCTACGGCTACCACTTCGGCAACGGCTACTACAGCTGCCGAATGTCGCACGGCGTGGGCTTGCAGCAGAACGCTCTCAAGTCGTCGCCCCACGCCTCTCTCGGAGGCTTCCCCGTGGAGAAGTACATGGACGTGTCGGGCCTGGCGAGCGGCAGCGTGCCGACCAACGAGGTGCCCGCGCGAGCCAAAGAAGTGTCCTTCTACCAGGGCTACGCGAGTCCCTACCAGCACGTGCC
This sequence comes from Dipus sagitta, assembly GCA_036346955.1. Taxonomy (NCBI): domain Eukaryota; kingdom Metazoa; phylum Chordata; class Mammalia; order Rodentia; family Dipodidae; genus Dipus; species Dipus sagitta. Next base: position 62,592,123 of record CM070774.1, on the reverse strand, counting down.
CGGGTATCTCGACATGGTGTCCACCTTCGGCTCTGGCGAGCCTCGGCACGAGGCGTACATCTCCATGGAAGGCTACCAGTCCTGGACGCTAGCCAACGGGTGGAACAGCCAGGTGTACTGTGCCAAGGACCAGCCACAGGGGTCCCATTTTTGGAAATCGTCCTTTCCAGGTAGGGGTAATGGAGAAAAGGGAAGGACAGGCGGGAGGGAGAGAAGGAGTAAACTAAAGAAAAGCTAGGAGTGTGCGCCCCTATTTGGGAGTGGGTGCCTATATTCCGGGCCTAACCAGATTTAACTCACTGGAAAAGTTCGTCAAGTTCCTGGGAAATTAGGAAACTATTCCTCCGATTTAAACTTTCTCACTATCCTTTCCTGCCCTGTGCCGGGCAGGTGCTCGCTCTCTCTCTCCCTCTCTCCCTTTTGTTTGTTTTTTGAGGTAGGGTCTCACTCTGGCCCAGGCTGACCTGGAATTCACTATGTAGTCTCAGGGTGGCCTCGAACTCACAGCGATCCTCCTACCTCTGCCTGCTGGGATTAAAGGCAGGCGTGCGCCACCACACCAGGCTCACTCTTTCCTGAACTCAAGGGTCTTTAGCTGCCTTTGCTAAGGCCTCTCTTTCTCCTGAAGAGATATCTTTCTTAAAAAGTGTCATAGGCTGGGGCCCTCACTTTTAAAGTGATAGTTCAGTGTCCATTAAAACTTCTTACAGCCCACCAAGTTCCAAACACTGGAACAGAGAAATGAAATCTTCAGTAAAAGTGTGTGTATGTGTGTGTGTGTGTGTGTGTGTGTGTGTGTGTTTGCATGTATGCAACTAGCAATCGTAGAAACTGTTCTTATGAGCTTCCCCCAATAACCAGACCATAAAAATCACAGGCTTGTTAAGATGCCCGTTTGAAAAACCGAGATGATCCATCAAATTAGCCTTTGTTTTGAAGTGCAAATAGTCTTTCTTTAATAATGTGTAAATAATAATAAAGTGTAAACAATCTGGTTTTCTTTATTCCCTAACCTTCCGCAAATACTAGCACACACACACTTCCAAGCTAGATACTCCAAGTATCCCAGTCTAATTTTTCCCATGCTGTTCTTTGTGCCAGGGGATGTGGCTTTAAATCAGCCCGACATGTGTGTCTACCGCCGGGGACGGAAGAAAAGGGTACCCTACACCAAACTGCAGCTCAAAGAACTGGAGAACGAGTATGCCATTAACAAGTTCATTAACAAGGACAAGCGGCGGCGGATTTCAGCTGCCACGAACCTATCCGAGAGACAAGTAACCATTTGGTTTCAGAACCGAAGAGTGAAAGACAAGAAAATTGTCTCCAAGCTCAAAGATACGGTCTCCTGATGTGGGCCAGAGTGGCCACAGACAGTTTAAATGCTTTCACGTGTCTCCAAAAGACCTTTGGAAAGACTTGAAAATGTATTTAATTCCCCACTTCCCTGCCAATGATGGCAAATGTTGTGAATTTTTGTTCTCTCCTCCTGACTCTTATCTGGCTCAAAAACCTTTTACTGCCCAACCTGACGTTGTAGTTTTGTTTCTTACTTGCTTACTATTGTTTTTGTTTTTTTGTCTAGGTTTATTTTTATGATATCTTTAGCATTCTGTTTCTCCCTCCAGGCCAGTATTTAAAACTTGAAGGATTTTTGAATAATCCCCACAAATGAATTTCAGAAGTGCCTGTTGAATATAAGGGGTTTAAACTTTTTAAAAAAAAAAAACTTGGTATGTGTTTCCAACACTGCTTATGTCCATAATTCATTATGCCTGAACAGTTTTCAGTCATTCATGTCCTGTGATTGTGTAATTGAATTATTAGTTCTCAGAAGTTGCCCTGAAGCAAGTGGAAACACCTCTAGGCACTCAAAGATTCGGGGTCATTGGGAAAGTCTGAAAACTGGCGGTTGATGGCACTGTGATGGCTTTGAAAAGCAGCTACCTTATGAATATTGAAATGAAGACAATCTTCCCTTTGGGTCTCTTACTTGCTGTTTTAGTTGTGTATTTGTAACATACCCTGTAGATATGACTTTTATAACCTTTAATTGGAAAATAATATGTCCTTGTGGATGCCTTTTCTCCAACTCTAGATACAGTTATTTAAATAACTTCAATCAATCGGCAGTGACTCCTGGATGGTATAAACTCTCCCCTGTCCTTGTTCTTGGGTCTGTGGGAATGGGATTGAGGCCATTTCCTCAATCCCTGGAAAGAGGCTGAGCCAATGTGGCCATGGGTGGAAACTTCTATCCAGAACCCAGTGAAGAATCTAACTGTCTGAATGGAATGCATTGCCCACCCCACCCCCCACACAGAGCTTTAAAACACCTAACAGATTCCACAACTAAGGAGCACTAGAACCAGAAAATAAGAGGCTTCTAAAAGTGATGCTAAATAACTACTTTCAAAATCCTGCATATTTATGCAACTGAAAGATTATTATTTTTTTTGTAGATGCAATGTATGTGATCTGGGATATGTGAGCAGTGTTCCAGGCATTTAAAAATCACTTTTTTACTCCTAGGGAGATACAAATAAACATAATCTCTCCTTTTTTTCACTGAGTATGCAGTTGTGTTCTTTTTATTTTCAAGCTTTTGTTACCTCTAGGAACTGTTATTTATTATAAAATCTTATGTTCTGAACATCTGCAAATGAAGGAAAGTCGAAACCTCCATGCTGAGCTCTCCATCCTCTCCCCCATCCCAGCATAAATAGTGTGTGTTAAAATGAGGAGATCATTTTCAGTTTCTGAAATGATAAATTTTTACCAGACCAGTTCAAAAAAATCAATAAAATTTTATTGCTCATTCAATATTTTCAATTTATTTAACAGTTTTGCTGACTTTTGAATCTATACATATTTGTGTACGTGGGTACAGAAAAACTCATCAGAAAGTTTTTGACCTCAAGATGCCCGTTACAAATATCTTCACTTCTGGATATTAGACGGGCATACCCATATTTGGCAGTCAAAAAAAAAAAAAAAAAAACAAAGAAACCTCTTGGACTTATTCCATGTTGCGTTCTTATCATCACATTCTTCATGCAATTTGCACACAACAGCTGACAACTGGAACAACTACACATCCTAACTTTTAGACACAAGTTTTAAGTACCAAGAACTTTATCTTTGAGGCCTCCTTGCCACTCAGTGAAATGGCCGCAGAGGAACTGGGGCACTTCTTGCTGTTAGTTTCTGCTAACAACAATACAATGCTGGCTAACTTTTCTGATATGCAAGTTAGTTAAACACAGATTTTTAAAATCACACAATATGTAAACTCTTCTGGCTGGAGGGCCCTCTTAAAAGTTCTGTGAGGAGGCGCAGGGTCCTAAAGTTAGGAACTACTTTCGTTTTCTCTGGCCCAGCTTGACTTGTTTCATATGTTACTGCTGACTGTGGAGGGCCAACTTCGTTTTGAGAGACAGAGAGAGAGAGAAAGAAACACGGACACAAAATGCAAGTAAATCTCAGGAGAAGGATAGCCTCTAAAAACTGGGGCCGTATGGTCCCTGATGTTACACTTTGGGAAGGATCACTAATAACTTAAGTGTTTTGTCTCATAAGATGTGTTTCATCAGAAAAGGGCATTTCTATAGTAATAATAATTATTATTATTTCCCTTCTTCCAATAGCCCTTATCTCTGACCCTCACTTCTTTTCTGTGGATTCCAGCCTCCCAGGCCGCACTCCATTTCCCAAGTTTTTCACATTGGGTACAGAGGTTTGCCTGAGGTTTCCCTTTCATCTGTAGTTTGCACGACCGGTTCCCTGTGCCTAAGAGAAATGAGACCTTTGCTGAAGATTAAAACTGCGCTCTAACGCTCTCTGGTGGATTTAGATTGATGGCTAAATCAGTAACAGATGAAAGCTTGGTTATTTATATGTGCTCCTTTTATATTCGCAATTGCGGAAGAAGAGGAGCGGGTAAGTGGCCCTGGGAAGCCCGCGGGGTGCCCAGAAGGCAAAGGGAGTTTGGAGAAGGGCTTTTTCTCCGGCTAGAGACTGAGAAAGCTCAGGAAAAGCTGATTAGAAATCTGGCAGAATTTTAGCCCTGTGGGTAGAGTACTAAGGTTGATATGTCCCTGGGAATTCAAGAGGCGAAGAAAGCTTTGGAGCAGGGTCGCAAGGCCAAAGACGCGACCAAAGCGCTTTCTAGTGTCTGTCCGGTTGGCTGCTGTGTCCGGTTCCGCCTGGCTGCCACAATCCTCCGCTTTCGAAGTGTGTCCCTAGCTCCTTGGCAGCGGGCCGTGACCGAGCCGGCTTGCGACCCCAAGCCCTCCCCATCGCCCTTCACTGTTGATCTTGACCGTGCCGCGGCACCTCGCCAGGCGTGGAGCGCGCTCGCCATCTCCTGGGCAGTTGGAGGCATTGGCAGAGCTCACCGTTTAGTTTCTCAGCCAACTGCTTCATTCCTATTCCCAGCCAAGCCTTCTTCCCGCCCCCCTCCACCCCTACCCCTGTGTCTGTTTCCCAGCTTCTACCATAAGACCTTGCCTACCAGACCTCCAAAGTCATAAACCTTGCGGGGGGGGGGGGGCTGTGAAGTGGGGTTGACTAAACAAGGAGCAATGGAGGAAAGCTAGCTGTTCTAGCCTTTTCTGATTCTCACTTAGTTTCTTTAGGCTTTAGTCCTGAGGAACAAACCGTACTGACAGCCGCCCGAGAGGGAAGGCGACATCCCCAACCTTGAAAATACCCAGGAGTCTCTGTGCATTAAGGTAGGAGTCACCCAGACCTCAGAGACTCCTGGAACTGAGAGCCCAGGCCTGAAGATGCTCTGGCAAAGTGGGTCGAGTTGGCCAAAATGAAAGCCAATCTTGTACCTAAGGCCTGGCATCTCCTAGCTCTCCAGGAAACTGGTGTTGCAGTCTACACCTACCTCACCTCTCAGAAAGGGGTGGAGAACGGAGTGTGTCTCCCTAGCTTGAGCTCCTGAAGAAACTCCTGCAGTGCCCTGAGGAGCACTGGACTTCCACACCCCCTTTACACCCCTCCCCCCCCCCCCGCCCTAGCAGGAGGAAGAAGCCCATTGCGTTCCGAGAGCCTCCCAATTGGTCGCCATAACTCACACAATAAAGTCTCAGCGAGGTGGTCAGCCTTGCCCTCCGGCGGCGCCTGTGTGGTCTCCCTGCCGGGAGTTGGCGGTCTAACCAATTCCAGCTTGGTTTAGGGACCATGGGCCCTGCTGCAGGCTAGAGCAGACTCCCATCGAGAGGTCTCTGGGGACTTTGATACCCCAGGCAGGAGAAACTTCCTGGACCATCAGGATTACACAGGAGGGCCTGCTGTGAGGGACCCTTATCCTTCCTGCGCCCCAGTTTGCCAGACCCGAGGATGCGCCAGTCGCCTGCAAGCCCGAGAAAAGGAACGCTGCTAGATGACGGCCTTGGTGCGCCTGCTCTTCCCAGACCAGGTGGTTCTGGCTTTTCTACCCTTTCACACTAAGTCTCTCCACTCTGTCTCCATGGGGTGGATGCACACTTCCTACTGCTGGCTTACGGGGCGCACTGGCTAAGGTGACTCTGAGACATGAAAGGAATGTAGCTTTTTGGCCACGATTGGTTCCTCAAGCTGCCGGATTACCTGCTGGACCTGGATGACAAAGTTCTTGGGGAAAAACACCAGGAGTGGTGTGAAGCATCCTTCCTGGGTGCCATACAGTTTGTGACGCCCTTCTCCACCATTCGGTAAATTTCTTGGGGTGTGCCTGCTTGGGGACCCCACAATCGCGAAGTCTTGCTGCTAGAGTGTCCGGCGAGACGCATCTTGAGAGGTCATGTCTATGAAAGGAATTGGGATAGGAGTGTGGTATTGCTCAAATCCAGGGAGACTTGGTGGCCCTGCCAGACCCTCTCCAGCCAAGCCCTGAGGTAAGCTTACTGGGAAATGTCTAGGCAGCCACTTAAATCCGGTAGAAGCGAGCCCAGTCCAGGTAGCCGGAGAAAAAAACGGAGCCTAAAAGCCAATCAGGACCAGGAAAAGTCCCAAGGGACACCTGGGCAAAGTCACCCTGAGTCCAGCTACCGAAACCCGGTCCTCAGAGGCTAGGCCTTCCCTCAGCAAGCTCTGGTTCTGCGGGCAGCCTCGTCTTTTCGCCATCAAACATTGCGGGTGTTATCTTAATACCCTGAAGGGGGGGAATACGGGTCGGGGGGATGTAGGCGGTGCTGAAATGACCGGCTTTGAAGAACCTGCAGGCAAAATTTCGTCCAATCGTCTGAGCCTGTCCTCTTATTCCGGGTTGTAACTAAATACTGTTGCAAGAGCAGCCGAAGCCCTTTGTTGGAGATGTGTGAGCGCAGTCTCTACAGAGCGGGCTATGTGGGCTCGCTTCTGAATCTGCAGGCGCCCGACTCTTTCTACTTTTCCAACCTGCGACCCAATGGCGGTCAACTGGCCTCACTTCCCCCCATCTCCCCTTACCCGCGCGGTGCGCTGCCCTGGGCCGCCACGCCCGCCTCGTGCGCCCCCGCTCAGCCCGCCAGCGCCACTGCCTTTGGAGGCTTCACGCAGCCCTACCTGGCCGGCTCCGGGCCTCTTGGCCTGCAGCCTCCAGGCGCCAAGGACGGAGCCGACGAGCAGGTCAAGTTCTATGCGGCCGAGGCAGCCCCTGGGTCGGAGGAGCGCGGCCGCAGCAGGCCGCCCTTGGCTCCCGAGGCCAGCCTGGCCCCTGCCGCCGCGGCTGCGCTCAAAGCGGCCAAGTACGACTACGCGGGTGTGGGCCGAGCCGCGCCAGGCTCAGCGACCCTGCTCCAGGGGGCCCCCTGCGCCGCCAGCTTCAAGGAAGACCCCAAGGGCCCGCTCAACTTGAACATGACAGTGCAAGTGGCGGGTGTCGCCTCTTGCCTGCGATCTTCGCTGCCCGACGGTAAACGGTGCCCACGCTCCCCAGGCCGGGATGGGAGGCAGGGTGCCAGGGAGCGTTGTAAGGGCTGGGGGGTCGGGGGAGAACCGCCGGCCCGCAGAGGCGAACCGCTGGAGGAGGGCAGATGACCCTGAGCAGGGGCGGGGGGCGGGGTGGGGTGGGGGAACGCCAGGCTGACTCAGGTTGGGGTTCTGTTTCAGGCCTGCCATGGGGGGCCGCCCCGGGGAGGGCCCGCAAGAAGCGGAAACCGTACACGAAGCAGCAGATTGCAGAACTGGAGAACGAATTCCTCCTCAACGAATTCATCAACCGGCAGAAGCGCAAGGAATTGTCTAACAGGCTGAACCTCAGCGACCAGCAGGTCAAAATCTGGTTCCAGAATCGGCGGATGAAAAAGAAGCGTGTGGTGCTGCGCGAGCAGGCGCTGGCGCTCTATTAGCCGCGGCTGCGCCAGGCCTGCCCTTCAGGACCGAGGCCTGGCGTGAGGAGGAGGCGCTGGGGCTCCAGCCTTCTCTGCCGGTCCCACATAGCCTTCCGCTCAATCTGCAGCCCCAACAGGCAGCAAGAGATTTGGAGATGAGGCTAGCTGGGCCCCTCCGCTTTCTCAGAGAAGCAGCTCCTAAGGGATGTTTGGGGATTTCAAGCCAACATTGGCTTTAAAGGACTCCACGTGGGGCCTGGGGTCACCTGTCCTTGCTGTTGTCTGTAACACTTGCATCCAGGGCTCACTATTGAATCCTTATACTCTGACTTCTCCAGTTTGCAAACTGTTAGTTCTCTTTTAACCCCTCGCTGTAGCTCTTTCCAGGCATAACAGGCGCCTAGCTAGAGCTGAGAGAGGAAGTGAACATAGGAAGGCTCCCGAGCCTTGGTCGCAGTGGAAAGAGCTACAGATAACTTCAGTCTCTTGAGCAGAGACCCTTTGTGCCAAAGCCAGATTTCCATCCTGAAGGAAGCAAAACGCTTAATTTTCCCTTCCGTCTGCCCTGGATAATTCGGGGGAGACAAAAGCCACCCCAGACCTCAAACTTGGGAAAATGAGAGTAAATATTTTGGAATCTCAGCCGGGCAAAGGCCTTTCAGATGAGTAGAATGGTCTACAAGACTTCCTTCTCAGAGATGAGATGAGAGAGGCTGGAATAACAGAACAAGCCACAATCTTTAGGCAAGGCTGGCAAAATTCTCCCACATCTCCAACCTCATGCCTGGGCCAAGCCCATATGCCTCATAACTAGACCCTCCTAGCTGAGCTGTGGTCAGGGTAGAGCTACTGGTCTGCTTTGAGGCTTCGCTGCACAAAGAGGAGGAAATGATATGCCTGGGGAGGAGAAGGGAGTAAGAAGAAGGGAGGAGGGAAGTCCTACACTCATGCTGTAAAGATGACGTTCCTCCTGAGGTGGGTATAGGTGCCCATTTGTCTTTCTTGAATTACCTTAATGAGCAATCACAGGAGACAGAAACTCTTCCTCAAGTCATGGGGTGGGGAAAGAGTCCCAGCTTCATGCTGCACCATTGATCCAACCCCACCAAGGTCCAGCCATAGTGCCCTTTTGGAGACATGTTGGGCCTGCCTTTGCAAAGCTTTTAAGACCTTGGACTCTGCCAGTTTTGCCTTGTGGAGGATAGGGTTCCTGAATGAGAGATGAAATTGTTCTGAGTAAACTCTGGTCTAGTCTTCTCAGTGAACTTGCCCCTCTACTACCCTTGCCTCTACTTCTAAGACATAGTACCTTCCCCCAACTCTTAGCAAGATGCACAAGTCCCAAAGGTTCTTGACTCCTTCCAAAAGTCCAGTGGCTTCTCTTCAGTGAAGGACCAAGGCCTGGACTGGGGAGGGCACCTCACAGGGATCATTTGAGACTCAGCCAAACTGACCTCAGTTGGTGTTTAAAATAATTTTCTCTTTTTTTGTACTAATAGTTGCCTTGAATACTTTGTTTTGATTTTGTTAAAAACAACAATGCCTTGTATATATTAGGTGCATAGTGGAAATAAAGAGCCAAGTCACAGCCATGTTGTCAAGGGGATGATGTCAATTTTTGTGGATGCTCTGTATTCCTTTGTACTGTTTTGCAGGCCATCAAACTCGTTTTAGTTTTTTTTTTTTTTTTTTTTTTTCCCCTGGTTGTGGTTTCACCTCGGGTGTTGAGTGTTCATTAAATGAGAAAATGGCTTCCGAGTCAGTCAGGAAATGGAGTATCAAAGACTGAACAAAATATACATGAAATATCCAAACAGGGGAAGATCTTGAGAAGATGTGAATGTATCTCAAACATTAAGGGGACTCCAAGCTCATTGTGGGTTAGGAATTCTGTATTTTGCCTAAATTCTTAAGCTTAAAGATTGACACTTATTGGGGGTGAGAGATGCCAAGATTTGAGACTCCTCAAATTTCAAAACAAAACATGTCTTGGCCAAGTTTTGGTCAGGCTTCTTTGGAACAGTCTATGCCCTACAAAGATCCCCATGTGCCTTCAAATGGAATCCAGAAGGCTCCCTTGGGAACTGTGGCCTCAAGCCCCTCCACGCAGGGACACAGTCAGGTAAAGCCAGGGTCTGCTTGGTACTAACTCCCTTGCAAATCCTGTCTCCTAATTTGGGGACGTGAAATCTAACTTCCAGCTACAGGAAGAATAAGCAAACAAACCTGGTACATATTGAGTAGTCAACATTCCAACTCCCTTTTTCTGAAGCAGATTTGATTTATATTTTAAAATAAATTTTAATTAATCTTTATTTTTAAAATAGCAGTATACATACATAATGGGAAACAAAGAAGCAAGAGGTTGTTGATGTTCTGTAGCTAAAATGCCTCCCCACCTGGCTGGGCAGAGAAGCGGTAGTACTAAGCCGAATTTCTTGAGTCTGAGTCTGTACAGAGAGATTTTCCTCCTCGAAAGCAGTGAACAAAGGCGGAAGCCGCTCTGAGACTTAAGCTCCCCAGGGCTGGGGAGAGGAAGAGCCAGAGTTACTGAGGCTCTGGCCCTAAGACAACACATGGAGGCTGTTTCTTTAAAAAAAAAAAAAAATACATGGCACTAAATCATTATGCTCCTTCTTGTTAGTCTGAGATGAGGGATATGCTCATGGAGACCAGTCCCGGAAGAAAATTAAATTACCCTAAGTGTAAAACCTTGTATGTCCATCAGCGGTATTTTCCAAATGTATCCCACAAACACAAAGACCACGGTGTCTCCGTCACTAGGCAAAGTCCAGGCAGAAATATGGAACCAGGAGGAGAAACAAATCCTAGGGAGAAATGGTGCTGAAATCTGAGGGCTCAACATTCCCTGGTAGGAAGATAAGTGCCTTCTCTTCAATGCTGCCGTCCACCCGGCCTCTTGATTAAGAAAAAGGTTTTAAAATGAGGGGGAAAACAAAACAAAACATAACATAACAAAACGATTTACCCCATATCCAATCGGTTGCTATCTCAGAGGTTCGATGGGGAAAGCTTTGAAGGCCTGGAGGTTCTCCCCAAAGGAGGTGGGCTGAAGGGACTTCCAGGGTGCTGGGGAGTGGAGGAGAAATCCAGAATCGACGTAAATATTCATGTCTGGTGGTGGGGGAGGGAGGTGTATGTGCGCCCCATCACTCGTCTAGCCCGGCTGCATCCACCCCACCCCCCACTCCGCGGTGGTGGGGGGCACGGTTCCGGACCAACTGTCCTTGGACAAAGGTGATCTCCCCATAATTTTTGTTCTCCAGTCTCTTAAGTCCTTTCCGAAGGCTCTGCAGGGAAGGGACTGGCTCTGGGTGTTTCCCCTTGCTTTTCTCTTCTTTCGTTTCCTAAAAGAGCATAAATAATTAAAGTTTGGCAGGGAGGAAAAGCTTTCTTGCAGAACTGTAGTGGCAATAAATGAAATGACTCAGAATCCCTTCCCCAGTCAGCTTTTACGAGAGCTGCCAGACAGTGTCTGTTCACGTTCTCCAGATACCAGGGGCGCCCTGACAAAGTTAAGGTCAAGTTAGTGTCTTATCTTGGGTGGCTCAAAATTACCGCATCGCAGCTCCGCGCTGCGCGGAAGGCTATGTTCACCGAGCTGCTAGCGGAGCCCCAAAGGCCTGGTGTGCTCCCGGCATTTCGGGTGGGGCCGCATAAGCAAGGACAAGGCCACAGCGCCGGGGTCTTCACGGTAGGTTCTCTAGCGAAACGCGCGGGGGTCGGGGAGGCTGTGAATTTCTCTGTTTTTTGTTTTTTGTTTTTTAAATTTTTCGTGGGAAGGACCAAGCAGAGTGTGTTGGGGTCAAAGAGCTAAACGTTCTGGACCCGAATGAATGCCCTGGGTTGTGTGTGGGGGGGCGACGTGCAGGCTATTATGCTAGGGGGGACCCAGTGCCCCTTCCCCTATGCGCCCGCGCGCCGCTGCAGATGGCGCACCCTCCCCTGCCAAAGCATCGCTCCCGCCAGAGCTGCCGTCGCCATGTCGTTGAACTTGAATGGTTCGTCCTCTCCATTTCCCTTTTCTGAGGCCAGCAGGCTTCACTTTGGGGGTGATGGGCTGCCTGCAATCTCTACTCGGAGGGGACTAGCAGAAGGAAGGTGTGATTATTTTTTTTTTTGCATTACCAGACATATGAAGACCCCACTGGGGCCCCGCCGCGACCCCAGGGACAGTGTGCAGTGTCCGGGGAGCCATTTTAGGAGACAGATCCAGGGGCGTCAACCAGGAGCCAGAAAGGAAGAGGCTGGGGCCGACCAGGATGGAGATGGGGAGTAAGATAAATATGCCGAGGGTCTGGGCAGAGGAGAATGGTGCCAGCAGGAGTCTGGGTGGGGGTGCCAGGTGCAGGGAGGGGGCACATAAGATGGACAGTTCTGGGAAGGGGGAAGTCTTGGTGCATTCCAGTCTCCAGCACCGACCTGTTTGCGCAGTGTGTTGGGGGGGGGGTCGGGGGTAGAGGGAAGCAGATGTGGGAGGGGGCGGAGGAAAGGGAGGAAGGGAGAAAAGGAGGGAGGAGAAAAAGAGGAAGGGGGACATCAGCTAGAAAACAGATATTAACCTGGACCACCCGCCTTTTTCTGTGTCTGTTGGCACCGTGCAGAGAGCACAGGACCGGCGGGCCCTACAGCAACCCAGGGACAGGGAGGGAACCAATATCACAGCCAGCGCTGCCTACCGTGGGCATAGGGCTGAGGCCCCGGGCCTCAGTGCTGGATTGCCTGGGCAGAAGGGAAGAAGGCGGCCTACTGCCCTTCTTTCTGGGATGTGGGCTGGGTGGAAGTAGTTTACCTTTGGGAAGGGCCTGCTCTCCGGGAGGTGGAGCTCAGGCCTCTCCTGGACTCCAGGGCTAGGAGAGGGTTGCGGCAGCCTGAAGAGAGTGAGGCCTTGGGGAGAGTGGATGGGAGGGGTGCCTAAAAAGTCCGCCTCAGATCCAGGTGGTGCGGAGAGGCTTCAGTGGGGAGGCAGGCTTTTCTGAAAGTCCTTGGAGAACCAGAGGATCTCCCAAGGAGTTGTAAAGACTATGCAGACCCAAGGGCGCCAGATGAGTCTCGGGGATATGCTCCAGGGATGCTCAGGCTTTGGCGTGGCTCCGACGCACTGAAGGGTCTGGATGTAAGACAGACTGGTCCCAGGCGGGACCTAAAAGCAGAGGAGGTGAGGAAGGCGGAGGCGCCAGAGGTTTGTCTCTTTTGAGGGGTGAGTAGGAGGCCGAGCCTGTGAGGGTAGGACTTCAAATCCTTTTGTTCACCAGACCTCCGAGCTTTAAGGGAAAGCGAGATCTCGGGGTGTCTCCACTGGATGAACAACCTCGTTCTTTTGGTATCGAGAAGATAGAGGAGCGACAGGCAGAGAGACAGAGACAGTGACCGCACATTTTAAGGGAAAGATAAAGAATGAAGGGACAGAGACAGGGGAGGGAAGGTGGGGAAAAGAAAAGAGAGGGAGACAAGAGAGCAAGAGGAAGCCTGAAGGGTGAGCACAGAGGGAAGGAAAGACGGGAACAGAGCGAGGGAAAGCAGATAGGAAGAGAGAGGGCCGAATTGGCACTAAGCCCCTGGCCACTGCAAGGGGCTGGGAGGTGTTTGGCTGGCGTTTTTCCTAGGCCGGCACTTGCTCCCCCAGGGTCGGTACTGTAGAGAGCCAAGTTACACCAAGGAGAGCTCACTGGGCAGAGAAATATGTAAATCAGGGCTCCCAGCGCCCAGGAGGGTGGCGCAATTACACCCCTTGAACAAGAAGCAACAAGCTCCCAGCGGGTGAGCTGCAGAGGGTGGCGGCGTCGCGGGGGAGGGAGCGACTGCAGGAGCGGGGGTGGGGGTGGGAACCTCACACCCTCACACCTAGTCCCCCCGGTGCCAGGACCAGGGGCACCCCCCCTCCGCTTGCCGCTTCTTTCCCTTCCCCCTTCCTCCCCCCTTCCTCCCCCTCCCTCCTCCTCCCCTTCGGCCTAGGTCCGCGTACTTAAAGCGGCGCGGGCGGGCGACCGCGGGCGGGCGGCCCAGTCGGGCGGTGGCAGATGCGCCCAGCGGTGGCAGCCGCTGGCGGCGCGCAGGTGACCGGCCTGCGGCGCAGCCTGGTCTGGTCACGGGGACGCCCGGAGAGAGCTGGCGGGAGACCGTGGCCGATCCGCCCCCAGCGGATGAGCGCGCGTCTCGGCGCCAGGAGCCGTCCCGGGGCGCGTTGGCGAGCGCTGATATAGATATAAGGACATTTCTCTCCATGGCGTCACGTGACATAATTACCACCAGAATCAATCAAGATGAATTGCACGTCAGCGCCCGGTGGGGATTTTTGCTTAGTTGATCCTGGCCCAAGCCTCTTGTGCAATCGATGGCTCAGGTTGGCGGCGCGGGGAGCGGCCCGGGGCTGGCCGGCGTGCACGCCGCGGAGCCATGAACGACTTTGACGAGTGCGGCCCGAGCGCAGCCAGCATGTACCTGCCGGGCTGCGCCTACTACGTGGCCCCGTCGGACTTCGCCAGCAAGCCGTCGTTCCTCCCGCAGCCTTCCTCCTGCCAGATGACTTTCCCCTACTCCTCCAACCTGGCGCCGCACGTCCAGCCCGTGCGCGAGGTGGCCTTCCGCGACTACGGCCTGGAGCGCGCCAAGTGGCCGTACCACCGTGGCGGCGGCGGCGGCGGCGGCGGTGGTGGCGGCGGGGCTGGGGGCGGCCCCGGCGGCGGGGGAGGCCCCGGCGGGGGCGGCGGCGGCGGCGCGGGGGGCTACGCGCCCTACTACGCGGCGGCCGCGGCGGCGGCGGCGGCAGCGGCGGCGGCGGCCGAAGAAGCGGCCATGCAACGGGAGCTGCTCCCTCCCGCTGCCGGCCGCCGGCCAGACGTGCTCTTCAAGGCCCCCGAGCCCGTGTGCGCCGCTCCGGGACCACCGCACGGTCCCGCGGGCGCCGCCTCCAACTTCTACAGCGCCGTGGGCCGTAACGGTATCCTGCCCCAGGGCTTCGACCAGTTCTACGAGGCGGCGCCGGGACCCCCGTTCGCCGGCCCGCAACCCCCGCCGCCACCGCTGCCCGCGCAGCCCCAGCCCGAGGGCGCCGCTGATAAGGGAGACCCCAAGGCCAGCGCCGGGGGCGGCGGCGGGGGCAGCCCTTGTGCCAAGACGACCCCAGGCTCGGAGGCCAAGGGGGCGGCGGCCGAAGGTGGCGGCGGCGACGGCGAGGGCCCCCCGGGGGAGGCGGGGGCCGAGAAGAGCGGCGGCACAGGTAGGCGAGGGGCGCAGGCGGGTGGCGGGGCCCGGGGCCGCGGCGGGAAGGGGGGGCGGCGGGGGGCCTCCCTCCGCTTGCGCCGTTTTATGTGCGACTTTATAAGCATTCGAAGGGGTTTATACATCCTATAAGATTTCCCGGGTCGTTGTAAAGCGTGTTTATGATAGGAAACCAATTTAGGTGGGCTTAAGGTAGACTTCGAGGAGGACATTAATCGCTGCACAGAGCTTTCCCCCTGTTTGAGGGGCTGGGGGGGGTGGTGGAAGGGTTGAGGTCCATTGGAGAGAAGGACATTTGGGATCAGTTGGTGAGTGGGAACCCGGGACCCTCCTGCTTTGAAGGAGGGGGTGGGTGATCTTTGCACTGGACTTTATCCAAGCCACTGGCTGACGCGCGCCTCTCGACTTGAGCAGATGCCTTGGGTGGGCGCGCTCCGTGTCTGCCTACACCCCCTTCCCCAGGTCCCAGCTCAGAGCCTGCCTCGCTCTCCTCTTCCGCTGTGTGTCAGGCTGCTGCTGCTGCTGGTAGTGGTGGTAGTGGTGGTAGTAGTGGTGATGTGGGTGTGTGTGTCCGGGAGTGAACATACGTCCACGCCCGCACTCTCCTGTGCCCGCCCATATATCATCCCCCACGACGCAGGCAGGGCCTTTCAACAGCGGCAGGGGACGTCCCTAACGGGGCCAAGGCCTGGCCCTCGCTCAGTGGCCTGAGCAGGCGGATGGGGGCTGGCAGACTGCAGCCTCTCTCACCCCTTGCTCTCTTTGCTTTGCAGTGCCCCCCCAGAGGTCCCGGAAAAAGCGCTGTCCCTACACCAAGTACCAGATCCGTGAACTGGAACGCGAGTTTTTCTTTAACGTATACATAAACAAAGAAAAAAGACTCCAACTCTCCCGGATGCTCAATCTCACTGACCGGCAAGTCAAAATCTGGTTCCAGAATCGCAGGATGAAAGAAAAGAAACTGAACAGAGACCGTCTGCAGTATTTCACTGGAAACCCCTTATTTTGAGAGCTCCAGGAAGCGCCCCCTTCCCCGAGCCCCACTCACCCACCCTCCTCCCCAACAGCCTGCCCTCCGCAGGCCCAATGTCCTTGGGCCTCTTCTCTGTGGAACTTCTTGATTCCTTCCCACGGTCAACTCGGGACCTCCCAGCGACCACTGCAGCCTGAGGACGAGGCCGGGGACTTGGCCAAGCGGATCCTAATAAGGGGAAAATGGTAAATGCAAACGTCCCTTTACAATTTTACTGCCAATGTGCTGTTGTTTTTCCTCTCCCCTCCCTCCGAGTCCTCGTGGGGATGCAGCGGGATCTGTAGAGAGTTAGGCCACGGGGCTAGAAGGCGCTGGTGTTTTATTCTGAGCTTAAGAGACCCCTTTCTCTCCCCCCACCCCAATGAATGCAGATTATTTAAACTCTGGGAAATGTACCTTTGGGCATGAGTCACTGTCTTTTTGTGTGTGAATAAATGGTTTCTAGTAAAATGGAGGTTATAGCTTCAATACACTGCATGGATTTTCCTCTTTGAAGTTTAGTGGCTCATTAGGCAATCTTAGTGACCAAACCTCATGCAACTGAAAATCAAGTGAAACACCTTTTAATTTCATTATAATAGGAGTTGCTCCTTCACAACCCCCCTTCCCAGGTTACACTAGCTTGGACATTCATAGTATTGATGAATTTCTGAATTGATGGTGTGGTCTAGCTCTGCTGGTGCTGTCTTTGCCAAGCAATGAGGCCCAAGAAGCAGGGGTTTTAAGAAGCAAGTCTGACCCCACCCCCATCACTAGTCTAGTGAACTTGGAATTGTTGGAAAGACAAAACAATTTTTGAAAACTAGATAGAAAATCCAAATGATCTCTTAATGAGGTGAAAAGAAGCCAGGGTTCCTTAGAAAGAAGAAACCAAAAATAGAACCCTCCATCAGGAGGAAAGTTTGCTAAAAGGGAGTTAGTGGGTGCAAAGGGCTTGGGGTCCACACCAGTGTCAGAGTGGACATGTGAGCAGGGGATGTAAGACCCCCTCCATGGACTAAGGCCAGGGGCTGCAGACCTGTTTCTCACCGCATTTATCGCTTTAACTTAAAGAATGTGGCGAGGGCTGCACTGCCCTTTATGTTGCAGGGCCAGGCCAGGCTGTTTACAAAACCTTGAACTGTCTAGACAACACCATAAAGCCAAAGTTCTAAACAGCTTAATTGGGTTATATTATACACCTTCTGGTGGGCCCAGAAGAGATTTCCGCAATGTGCAATAAACTGGAGAAGTGAGAAAAAGCTTCTCTTTCTCTGGGAAGAGCGAAGTGGACCTTATGACTCTAAACCTCTCATCAGACCAAAGTCAAAATATAAATCCATAAGACGCACAGCACCTCCTGCCTTGTCTGAGGAAGTATGCATTTTGAAATATAAAAAAATTTAATTGCTAAGGCTTTAGAGGGAAAGAAAAACATAAGTGCATAAGTGTATGCCTTTGAACTTCCAAAATGTCAAGGTCATCACCTTTAACCTCTTTGAATAATTAGGTGCCTTAAGGTTCTTCTGTGATTTTCAACCACCACCCACTTTCATAATACACGCTCATACATCCAGACTCCATACACATATTTATGACCACACAGAATCATATTGGGGCTCAACATAAATCTAAGACAATTCCTAATTTCAGGATCAATAACCTTAATTTCCCTCCAAACATTTGAGTAATTCAATAGCAATTGACTTCTTTTTTAAAAATACTGGATACATTAAAATAGCTATTAGTTATCACTACAGCTAAGATGCAATGAAAATTTGAGGGATCTTAGAAAGCGGTTCTCTTTTCTAAAATGGAGAACTGCAATTTTTAAAGAAGGTATTTGAAAAAAGTGAGTTCTGATCAGATTTAGAAACACGAGGGTGTTTGAAAGCAGTTTGCTATCCTGTCAGATAAATTTGGACAGTTTCTAAGATACAAAGCAAAATAGAATATATTTATATTTTTTTAAAAGCATCCCTCAACCTTTGGTGAAAGATGCAATAGGAACAAAGCGGACAAATTTTTCGTTAGGAAAGGGATTAATTTGGGATTCTGAGCATCCGTTTAAATGCCAGTGCCCTAACTAGGATGATCTTTCCTGAGGCTTAAAACTGGTTTATTTTGTTCTCTCTTGATCCTTCTTTTTCTTCTTTTTTAAAAACTGAGTCTAAACGTGGAAGCTGTGTGCCCACCACTATAGGCAAAAAGAACGCTAGAAATACCATTTTCTCTTTGCAGGGGCCTAGACAGCCACACGAGGGCGCGCTCACGTTCTAGAAACCGCGCCTGCCAAGAGGCTGCGGTACCTTATTTTTCCAATGCTAGATTCTCATTTGGAATCGGCTGGCGGGTTAGAAACAGGCAGCAGCTAAGGTGTTTGCTATATGTTTGTTTGTTTGTTTGTTTGAAGCATCCATGGAGTGTGAGAAGTTGTAGAAAGACAGAGAAAAGGAGGCAGCCCTATTCTTGATCCAGGAGACCGCCTTATCGTTGTCTTTTAAAAAAATAAAACTAATGCAATTATCTTGGGTATATAACTTGACAGTGTAGAGGAGATGCTTTTAAGAAACAAATACATGTGTTTTGAAATACGTGGTAGCCACTTCGAGTTGATTAAATGAGATAAAATCATTTTCTTGTTGGTTTGGATGTGAAGAGTGATGACTGGGGAAGGATTCCACCTCCCCATCTTCCCCGAAGTACTCGCGTGGTTCGCGAGCTCTCAAACCGCTGGGATGATTAAAGGGCTTTTTGTTAAAGACAGATTAGGGCGTTGGCAATTTAGCTGAATGTGTGCTTAGAAAAAAAAATGAAATGCATCCAGGATCGTAAGGGTCGTTCTGGGCTAAAGATTAGAGTGTGGCCCAGGGCTCCCCATGAAGACCCCGAGGGGCAGACTGGGCAAGGAGTTGGGGTGTGGGTGCAAGGTTGGGCTGATGCTGCGGAGGGAGACATCTCTCTTGTCGGGAAGGTTTCTATTTCAAGGTGTTGAGGACTGGAGAGTCTTTGAAGTAAACGGGGCTTTGTGTTTGACAGAACCAGGACCATCCTTCCCAACTGCCCACTTGTCTATAGATGTGCAGTTAGCCTTAGGCACTGGCTCTTAGGGACAGTTTCCTTCGCTCCGTGCGTCAGCAGAACCCAGGACATTAGGAAGTGCCTGTGTCTCCCGCGGCTGGAGTCCCTGTCCACGGTCCAAAAGGGAGAGAGCAGGGCTCCCAGAGTGTGGGCCGCTCTAGGAGAGGGTGGCGAAGCGTCCGCGGCCGCCGGAATACTCCGCCGGCCTCTCTCCCGCCTTCCACTCCCTGGACCTGGGGTTCTGGGGTCCGCGGGGTCCGCTGGCTCGCCCGCCGCCCGGGGTTGGCATTGGCTTACGGGAGGCTGGGGCGCCATGAGTCCCCGGCAAGGCGCCAGCGAGAGGCGTGGGTGTTCCCTACGGGCACACGCGCCTCCGCCTGTCTGGCCGGGGGTCCTGTTCAGCTCTGGTAAAGCGACCTTTCCAAGGGCCTAACCCAGGCTTCAGGCTACGTGGGGTGAGAACTCCCTCCCCAAATGTCGTTGTGTTCCTCGGTAGCCGGCCCCATCGGCGACACATCTGGTTGTGCGGGAGGAGCCCTTGGTCTTGGCTGGCAGCCTCTAGCAGACCACTGCAGCTCCCGGTGGCGTGCAGTGGCTTGGCTTTCCTCTCGGCAGCACCCAGCATGGCCCTGATCAGAGCCCGAGGGTCGGAGCAGGACCTCGGGGAGTTGAGGACTCCCCTTCTCCAGCCGTTCAGAACGCGCGGGGCTCGCTGACGGTGGCCGTGGACCCTGAGGCGCCAAGGTCTCAGATTCTGAAGTACAGGGAAAATGCGCGAAGTAGGAGTCTTTTGTGTCTGTATAGAAAGAGGCTTTGCGGGCTGCCGTCCCTTTTTGCACGTCTTTGTAGACCCCTAATCGCGTCGGTGGTAGCCTCCCCATTTGCCCCCTTGATTTCTTTTCACCTTGGCCGGGTGGAGCACACTGCAACCCAGAGGGGCGCCCCGGGGAGGCAGCTTTTAATTTGTCCCCAAGCACTCTGTCTCCTAAGAGTTGACATAGACCAGAGTCAGATCCCGGCTCTAATTGAAGGCGACTCTAGGAGCCCCCAGGTCGGCTCAGGCCTCTACTCTTCCTTCCTGTAGACAGAAGAATGTAGTGGTGAACCACTCTTTGATTACAAATACTAATTTCTTCTTAAGGCGACCTTTTAAATTTTTATGTGGCAAGTACTGTGCCAAGGAGAAGGGCGCCTTAATACAAATATGGGTATTCACCTCCTTTATGGTGCAATATTGATTTATTATTAATAAGAACGGGTCCAACTGATCTGAAGCTGATCAAAAACAGCCACTAACTACATTAAATGCTCCAAGCAAAATAAAAGTTGGCTTCTAGAGACAATGCCTTTGCATTTGAGTTTTTTTTTTTTTCACACCAGCCCAAAGGTCTTCAGGCGTGCCTTCTGTCTCCTTTGTGGTGTTTCCACTGTGCTCCACTTTTAATCATAACATTTCTGAAATATTAAAGCTTCTGGCCCTGAAATGAACTGGTCTGGTGTCAGAAATTTGAAAGAAAAAATAGATTTTTTTTTAGCATAGATTCAATTTACTAATCTGATGTAAACATTTTTCCCCCTTTGAGTGAAGATCTATTTAAAGTCTAATCCAATATGCTGTGACTTTGAGCTTGAAGCTACAGGGAGCTGGAACAGAAAGACCCCCAAGTACAGAAGGCAGATCCTTCTGGTCCTGGCTCACTGCAGACTTACTCACTCTGCAAGGAATTGTTTGTTTTTAACCTGGATGTTTTCTTCACATATAAATAAAGATTCTAAAAGGGCAGTTGATGGGCATAAAATTCCTGATTAAATTGACCAGTCCTGCCTCACTTGGGATTGGGGAAATTGAGCAACCGGGTTCTGGGCAGGTCTCCTAGCTGAGATGCAAGGCAAGGCAAGGCAATGCAGAACCACCAGGCTGGCGTCAAGGCGACTGCCGAGAGAGCGAGTGCAGCGGGCACTGTGTCAGGCCCTGGGCACATTTTAGCTGTAGCTCAGAATAAGATCTTCACAGTTGAAAAGGAACATTTTGGGGTACTCATCAGTGACAGTTAGGTTTGATCAAGCTCTTAGCAACCTAGAATTAAAAGTTGTTTTCCCCCCTTGCTTGCTTTGCTCAAACCACTCCCCCCCCAGCTTAAAAATAGCCACCCACCCCTGTGGAAAGGTAATGTTTAAACCTCTGTCTACACCACCGAGGAGCAGCAGCCAGAACAGTTAGAGGCGCCAGGCTTTTAACCTGACAATGATGTTGTATTTGAACAGCTGCGTAAAGGTTTAAAAGGTCTGTCTCATTGCCACCGCAGAGTTTTTTAAAAGGGGTTATTGTTTGGGTGAGGGGACTGAGAGGGGACAAACCAATTGGTCCCAAGGCTGAAAATAATGTTCAACTCCAATTTTCACCAAGCCAGGGGAAATTCCTTTAGGGGTGGGGGGACAAAGGGCGATTTTTTTTTTTTTTGAAATGGAAAAGGTTTTTGTGAAGGAGTAGGCATGCGACTTAGTTCCCTAGAATGTTGGGGCATTTTAATGAGCATCGGACCCCAAAGAAATGTTTCGCTGAGGCGGAAACCAGATTTACTCACAAGTTCAGTCTCTGGGCCTGAAATCCAAGGCCAGCCTAGGTCTGAGAGTGTGTGAGAGCGTGATGCCTTTCTCTCCGACCGGCTGAGAACCGGTTCACGGTCAGAGTTTCCGGGCCGGGTTTACTTTCTAGGCTTCGGGGAAAGGGGACCCGGAAGACGGAAGAATGGCTCCCTCACACTGGCAGGGCCCCACGCCCAGGGCAAGTCTTTGGAAATCAAGGTTAAAGCTCCCTGCTGCTGTCCTGAGGCCCGGGCTTCCGCAGGAGGGCTCACCGCCTGCAACTAGAGAAGGAGGGAGGAAGTTGTTCTAGTTTCTCATAAAACTCTGAGTTTCCATGGTGGGAGAGGTAGTGGTTGTGGTTGTGGTTTAATGAGCTGGACCACAACCCCAGACTATATCCTTTTTATAGAACTTTCCTCACCAGAGGAAACAGGGAAACGGGGCTCTCCCATCTCCTTCCTCTCTTGCTGGAGAAAAATCTTGTCAAGTAATTTTAGGGATTGTCCAAATCTATAAAACTCAACTTCTGACAAAAGTATAGCTTTTAATATTTGACGATTTGTGTTAAAACAAAAATTGACCTTCTTGGTTAGTAGCGAAGGGGAATAATCAATAGTATAATTTTCAATAATTCATAAAGCGAACGCCATTATGCTAAATCTTAACTATTAATCTTATCCTTTACAAAGTCTCGATTGATTTGTTAATAAAATATCTTCCCGTTTGTGGCAACAGTGGGTATAACTCTTTAAAAACCTTCAGAAGCAAGAAAATTACCAAGTAGCCCAAGAATGTAGATGAGAATTTTATTGATCGCCCTGATTCTTCTTAATATGTATTAATAAATTCCACAACCTTTTGTACCTTGCACTTGTCAGAAACCAATGCTTTTACAAAATCCATAAAAGGAAAACATATTTTTCTTCACAGAAGAACCAAATGACACGTTTGCCTGTCTCTTGCCTGGCCCAGTTCTCTAAAACTTCTGGAGTCTGAGGGCTAGAGTTTTCCTCATTTCTTTGAAACATTATTTTCTCTCCCCACTTCCTCCCTGCCTCTGCCTTGTGTTATCAGGGTGTGCAAGGGGAGGGAGACCTAGGTTTAGTTCTCTCTCTGGGAGCCCAAGGGACGCTTTTGCGGATAGGGAAGTGCTGGAGAAGGATTAAGTCCAGGCTGAAAGCTCCCAGCTCCCGGTCCCTCAAAGGTCAGCTTGTGGTTTCCCTGAAAGCCCAGGCTCGGGTAGCTTGTGGGATGCGAAGGGACTCCAGCTCCCTTCGGGAGGACCTAGGAGAGAAGAAATCAGGGCTGGAGTCATCCTGGAAGCTCTGCGTCTGGTCAGCTGCTTGACCTCTGGGCCCTGACGGCCCTTTCGCCAGCGCTTCCCCGTACATCTTTACATGAGGGATATCTTTCCTTTGGACCTTTGGAGAGGGTTAATCTCAGGACCAGGGGATCCGACTCACCTTCCCGGCTGCCCAGTACTAAATTAACCAGCCCGCGTCCCCACCCCCCTGGCCCGGACCCGGTTCTTTTAGGCGCTGTTCAGCCTGGGTGTGTGCAGGGAAATGCTTCTGGGAGCTGGCGCCTCGGCGCTCTGGCTTCCCTCGGTGCGTGCGTCCTCTCGGAGGCCCCAGTGACCAAGTCTTTCCTTCCGCTGGTAGGGCCCCCGGTGGCCCGGGCGGAGGAGGACCCGAGTGGGGCCGGCCAGCCGTGCGAGCCCCAGGGAGTCGGCTGGCCCGCAGCGCAGAGCTGGGGCCGGTCGTCTCCAGCGCGCACTATCGCGGGCGCGTAGTAGATGTCGCTGTTGTCCGTGCTTACGCGGCCGGCCAGCCCGGCTCGGGGAACACGTGACCTGCGAGGAGGCTGCGGCTCAAGGCCATTTTCAAATCTCATTGGCTTGGTTGTCATGTGGTCGGCAGAGGCATCCACAATTACACGGGGAATGTTTTCCTAGAGATGTCAGCCTACAAAGGACACAATCTCTCTTCTTCAAATTCCTCCCCAAAATGTCCTTTCCCAACAGCTCTCCTGCTGCTAATACTTTTTTAGTAGATTCCTTGATCAGTGCCTGCAGGAGTGACAGTTTTTATTCGAGCAGCGCCAGCATGTACATGCCACCACCTAGCGCAGACATGGGGACCTATGGAATGCAAACCTGTGGACTGCTCCCGTCTCTGGCCAAAAGAGAAGTGAACCACCAAAATATGGGTATGAATGTGCATCCTTATATACCTCAAGTAGACAGTTGGACAGACCCGAGCAGATCTTGTCGAATAGAGCAACCTGTTACACAGCAAGTGCCCACTTGCTCCTTCACCACCACCATTAAAGAAGAGTCCAATTGCTGCATGTATTCTGATAAACGCAACAAACTCATTTCTGCCGAGGTCCCTTCGTATCAGAGGCTGGTCCCCGAGTCCTGTCCCGTTGAGAACCCAGAGGTTCCTGTCCCTGGATATTTTAGACTGAGTCAGACCTACGCCACCGGGAAAACCCAAGAGTACAATAACAGCCCCGAAGGCAGCTCCACTGTCATGCTCCAGCTCAACCCTCGTGGCGCGGCCAAGCCGCAGCTCTCGGCTGCCCAGCTGCAGATGGAAAAGAAGATGAACGAAACCGCGAGCGGCCAGGAGCCCACCAAAGTCTCCCAAGTGGAGAGCCCCGAGGCCAAAGGCGGCCTTCCCGAAGAAAGGAGCTGCCTGGCTGAGGTCTCCGTGTCCAGTCCCGAAGTGCAGGAGAAGGAAAGCAAAGGTCGGTATGAGCAGAGTTGGCCACCCCAGCGGGGCGCGCAGTCCTGGAGACCCGCCGAGAGGGTGGCCAGCGCGGAGCCCAGGCAGGCGAGACCCGCGCCCGACTTGGCAGGTGCTGCTGTGCCGGTTTTTTAGAGGGGAGATTTCAGCCTTGAGATGGTCCCCGCTTCTCTCCCGCTGCTTTGACCAGTCCTTGCCCCCCACTGATGGCGCCAGGCAGAGAAACGGCTTGCCGGGTTTATTTTTCCTGAGCCAGACCTGAAATGCAACAAAAGAGAGAACAGGAGACCTGCGGCTTGTAAACAGGACCCCAGAGCCTCCTTTCTCTAGCTCAGGTTTGCAGTCTCAGTTTTGTCTCGCACCCAGTGATCATTTTAAGGTGGCTCAACGCACCGTGTTTGTGTTCAAGGGCTTGCACCCCGCATCCTGCGAGCTTGGGGTCTGTGAAGGGAAGGAGATGGTTGGGCCGGTTGGTGCTTGGGCAGGGGAACAGGGCTTCCTGGCTTTGCGGGACTAGGTAACCTTGGCTTTGTCTGGGGAGAGTGCCGCAGGCTTTACAATCCTCTACAAAGAGGGCAGAGGCGAGGGGGTGGACAGAATGGACCCGCACAGCCCAGTTTAGCAGGGTCAGACTTAAGGTTGGAGCAAAGCACAGAACCAGGGATCTGGGTTTCTGAGAAAGAATCCTGGCCCTTGAGCCTCTTTCCCAGCGCCCAGAGGTGGGCCACAGTTGAGGTTACATTTCTGGGGGAATGCTTTTGTGTGGGAGCAAGAAGGCATTGAAAATTCGGGAATTCTGGGAGGAATGCAACATTATCCACGCAGAATGGAGGAGGTATCATTGTCTCCTTATTTATCTCTTGAAAGAGAATAAACACCTCTCAACCTGACCACGGGGCTCCTTTCCTGCCTGAGAGAGATGGGCAAGGAGCGGCAGACTGAGGTCCTGGAGGCAGCACTGTGGTTGCTAGGCTGCCCAAGCTGTGGCTTCTTTTACTCCTGCCCTGCTAGGAACTGACCACTGAGGAAATCCTGGAAAGTTAACTATTAAAGTAATGTTTTGTGAAAGCCAGAAAGTTGTGTGTGTGTGTGTGTGTGTGAGAGAGAGAGAGAGAGAGAGAGAGAGAGAGAGAGAGAGAGAGAGAGATCCTAGATGGAGTATCCTCTCATCATTTTACTTTGGGCACTTAATTCTAATTTGGGATCAATTTAAAATCCCTATCAGAGCCCACCTCTGTGAGTAATGTTTAATACTAATACTGCCCAAAGTGGCCTGCCTGCCAGCCAGCAGGGTCATGGCCAAGGGTATATTTGAACAGACTGAAAGAAAAAAAAAATTCTTGATTATTTTCTTCTCCCTTTAATTTTGTTAGAGGAAATCAAGTCTGATACTCCAACCAGCAATTGGCTCACTGCAAAGAGTGGCAGAAAGAAGAGGTGCCCTTACACTAAGCACCAAACCCTGGAATTAGAAAAAGAGTTCTTGTTCAATATGTACCTCACCCGCGAGCGCCGCCTAGAGATCAGTAAGAGCGTTAACCTCACCGACAGGCAGGTCAAGATATGGTTTCAAAACCGCCGAATGAAACTCAAGAAGATGAGCCGAGAGAACCGGATCCGAGAACTGACCGCCAACCTCACCTTTTCTTAGGTCCAAGGCCCGTGGCAGGCCAGGATCCGAGAGAGGCCACCGCGGTCCAGGCCGGAGTGCTGGAGGACTGGGAAGGCGGAAGCAAAACCTTCATTGCTCTTTGTTTTTGTTTTTGTTTTTTTTTTTTTTGTTTTGGTTTTGTTTTGTTTTGTTCTGTTTTCCTGCTAGAATGTGACTCTGGGGTCATTCTGTTCGTGCTGCAAGTGATCTGTAATCCCTACGAGTATATATATATATATATATTAAAAAACTTAGCACGTGTAATTTATTTTTCCATCGTAATGCAGGGTAACTATTACTGCGCATTTTCATTTGGGTCTTAACTTATTGGAACTGTAGAACATCCATCTAACCATCCATCCATCCAACCAGCAATGTGACCTTTTCATGTTTTTCCTAACACAAAAAAAAAAAAAAGTTCTGTGTGTGGTTAGACCATAAACTCATGGCATTTTGAATACATTCAGTACTTTTAAAATTACATATATATTTAAAAAAGCAGAATAAGAAAACCCACAAGCTCTGGGGGGAGGGGGACTTTCAAAAGCACATTACAATGTATCTTTTCACAAATGAACTTAGCAATTGTCCTTGGTGAGATGGAGTGTTGATGACTTATGCCTTGTAGCCTTTCCCTTGTGGTGCATCTGTGGTTTGGTAGTACAACAGCAACCTGTTCTCTCTGTGCATGTTCTGGTCGCATGTATAACGCAATAAACTCCGGAAATGAGTTTGCTCCTCTGCTTTCTGAAATGGCAATATGCTATGGTGGCTGTGAAGGTCTTTGGGGAAAGTAAGTCTCTTCTGGCTAAACTGCCTGTTTGGGGCAGAGAAAGGAGATGGGAGAGAGAAAGCTGGTCAGGGCCTAAACTGCTGTAGTTTGGCAGTGATGGGGGTAGAAGAGCGACAGTGCTGCCTGGGAGTTTATTCTTCATTCATAACTGGGAAGTCCAGGGCTGTGCTTTCCTTGCCTAAGCCCAATCCTGATAATATAACCACGTCCTCAGTGGGTGTGAGCTTCCCTGTAGACTGAGCCTGGTAAGTGCAAGCCTAGGCTCCAAGCCGCTGTTTCCTCTCAGTTCCCATGTTTGTGTTTTGTTTTTAAGTCTTTGGTTTTTGGTTACATTACTTTTAATGCTTTCAGTGAGATCTTGATGATTTCTCGCTGGGGAACCATCATCAGGGGCTAGGTTGAAACTAGTCTTTCCCACCTGGAATCTGCCCGGCCTCCATTACAGGAATCAGGACCAGCAGCAGCCTAGCTTGGCATCGGATCCATTTGTGTCCCCCCCTCCCTTTTGCTCCTCCCCACCCCATCCCAAACTCCAGAGGCCCAGCGAAGCCAAGGTGGGTGAGTCTTCCCATCCTGCTTTACCTTGGTTTACTTGTGGGCGGATTTTATGCTCAGTCGTTACCTTTTAGTGACCCACGTGAAAATTTTAAAGGAAGAAAAGAAAATATTCTCCTCAATCAAATCTCTCACTATCTAATTACAAAATGATGGTTGGAGCCACTATATCTGAGAGACAAGAAGAAGTGACTGAAAGAGAATTTGCAATGAACATGACTGCCCATGAAGTCCAAGGATCCATTTACAACTATAGTTTGGAAGATTCTCACCAGCTTCTGCAGAATCTTCACCATAGAGCCCAGATTTATCCAATCCTGCCAGGGTAAAAGGGGGAGAGGCTGGGTGGGGGGGGGGAGAAGAGCTGCTGAGATTCGTTGTCCCAGGTCCTCCTGTGCTTTCAAAGCTCCCCAAGAGCTTGAAGGAGTTTTTGAAAGCAGGTCCTGTATACCGCCCCCCCCCCTCAGCGCCTCCCTAAAACAACCCATTTAGATTCTCTAAGGTTTGAGTCCTCATCCAGAGAGTCTTTGGGACACTCAGTATTTATTGCTTTAAACTTTCTCCCCAAACCAGAAACCTTCCCAAGCTCCAACTCCTTTAGGGGCATATTTCCTGGGGCCAGGAGAGAGACAGAGAGAGAAAGAGAGAGCGAGGTGGGGATCTGAGTCAATATTAGAGTGAGCATGCTGCAATAGATTTTCACCATACATACTCACCTTAGCTGAGCAAAACAAATAGGGTAATTTTAATCTCAGCATTTCTGCCAGAGTAGTGGGGGATGCCATTAGTTGTTGATAAGGGGGAAATCTGTGCTACAGGAAAGGGCAGTCTCTCTCGCACAAAATCAGAAAGCCATTGGCAAAGGCAATCAATCAGGTCATAAGTAGCCATTTACCCTCTTTCTTTCCGGGACTGGAGGTGGGCTGGGAGCCCTCCCAGGGTGCGCTGGGTAACTTGTGGAGCGAGGAATATGCCCTCCCGGCCGCCGCCGCCAGTGCGCGGCTTTTGTCTGGGCCTCCAGCCGGGATTGCGAGGCTTTGTACCATGGATTTGGGAGTGACAATGGGCATTTCTCTCAGATTCAAGGCTGCCCAGCCTTACCTCTGGAGGCAAGAGGGGGGGAAATTGGGAAGGGAGTGGCCCAAGGACCTGTCCATTTGCCTGGGTTTTCAGACATCTCGGGAATCCACTTGGAGGCCTCTCGGGGCGAAAAGGCGTGCAGCAGCCTCGCTGGGGAAGGCCTCGCTGAGGCAGGGTGGCAGCGGGCGGGCGCGCACTAGCAGTGGGGTTCCTCCCCCCTCTGTGGCATGTTCTCTTCCAGGGCCTTTCCAGCAGCCTGGAAGAAGACAGGCACCCTGGCCGTCACTGTCCGCCCCGAGCGGACTCGAAACTCCAATGCCCGCTGGCCCTCCCGTGGGCAGCCGCTCCCCCCCCCACCCGGTGAGGCTGCGCCCCGCAGAAGCCGGCCTTCGAGCTGGGCTGCCCCAGCTCACCTCTCGGGCCCGTGGCGTGTGCCCAGCCTCACGTCGAGGGTGTGTGTGTGGCTGCGCGGGCGTGTGTGAGTGTGGTAGAGGGAGGGGGGCCCCTCAGAGCCGCTCCATCCGTCCGTTTTATTAGGGACACATTAATCTATAATCAAATACACCTCATAAAATTTTTATTGAAAGGCATAATATCATTACAGAGGTCTTCCACCTGTTTTAAACAACACGACAAGCTGTGAGAGAGCGTGTGTGGGTATGTGTGGGGAGGGGTGGGTTTAGGTGGAAAAGAGGCCAGGGGAGAACAACTCCCCTTGGGCGCCAGGGGGGCCCGCCCTTAAAGGCCCGCCTGCCTGGGGGCGCAGCTCCGGCTCCCCGCGCGCGCCTCGGGGCTTTGGAGCACCGCTCTAGGTGCGCCTGCCTGGGACGCCCCGGCTCAGAGGCCAGCAGCCGGGGATCCAACGCCGAGGTCCAAGACTGCAGGACCCGGAGCCGCAAGCAGAGACGAACAAATAGTCCCCAGCGCCTCCTCCGGCCGCACTTTAGGCCCGTGGTTTTTGCAGCCTCAGCCGGGCGGACTGGACCGGGCCGGAGCGTCCGGGGACCGAGAGGAAAGGTGGCAATAGATGAACCCTGGACACCGTGAGCTCTAATTGCAAACGTTCATGTTGATGCTGCCCAAAAAAAAAAAAAAAAAAATTTTTTTTTTCTCTTTCTTAATCACAGCAGCCCCCAGTTTAGCGGACTGATTTACTCCCGGTATTGGTAAATATGATCACGTGGGCCGCGCGACCAATGGTGGAGGCTGCAGCCTGCGAACTAGTCGGCGGCTCGGGCGCCGGCGGGGAGCGGCTCGGCGGCGGGCAGTGTAACCTTGGGTGGGAGCGTGCCCGCGCCTCCGGATGTCGTCCAGTGGCACCCTCAGCAACTACTACGTGGACTCGCTCATAGGCCATGAGGGCGACGACGTGTTCGCCGCCCGCTTCGGGCCACCGGGGCCCGGAGCGCAGGGCCGGCCTGCAGGTGTGGCCGACAGCCCGGCTACCGCCGCCGCCGCCGCCGCCGCCGCCGAGTTCGCCTCGTGTAGTTTTGCCCCCAAATCGGCCGTGTTCTCCGCCTCGTGGTCCGCAGTGCCCGCCCAGCCCCCGGCGGCCATGAGCGGCCTGTACCACCCGTACGTGCCCCCGCCGCCCCTGGCCGCCGCCGCCGCAGCCCCGGAGCCCGGCCGCTACGTGCGCTCCTGGATGGAGCCGCTGCCGGGCTTCCCTGGGGGCGCGGGTGGAGGTGGAGGCGGCGGCGGCGGCGGCGGCCCGGGACCCGGTCCCAACCCCGGCCCCGGAGGACCAGCCAACGGGCGCCACTACGGGATTAAGCCTGAAACCGGAGCGGCCCCGGTTCCCGCCGCCGTCTCCACCACCTCCTCCACCACGTCCTCGTCCTCCTCCTCCTCCTCGTCCTCCTCCTCCTCCTCGTCGTCGTCGTCCTCTTCTTCCAAACGGACTGAGTGCGCTGCGGCCCAGGAGTCCCAAGGGAGCGGCGGCCCCGAGTTCCCGTGCAACCCGTTCCTGCGGGACAAGGCGGCGACGGTGGCGGCGGGGGGAAGAGGGCCCGGGGTGGTGGGGATCGGGGCCGGGGCGGGAGGCTCGTCGGAGCCCTCGGCAGGCAGCGAGCATCCAAGCCCCGGCTGCCCGCTGAAGGAGGAGGAGAGGCAGCAGCAGCCGCCGCCGCCGCAGCAACTTGACCCAAGTAAGTGCAAAAGAAATTGCCCCCTGATTTATTGCTGAAACCTGTAAGGCTCGAATGTGCAAAACTGATAGTTTTACTAACCTATAAAAACGTCTAGACGCCTACCCAAGCCTAGGCGAGCAACACGCATCCATAAAAAAGCTTCCCATAACCACCTACCTTGGGCGCTCGGTTTGTACGGTAAACAGAGCACAAGGCATTAAGGCCTTTTTTTTTTTTTATGATAATTCCCCTTCACCCCAAGTTGTGAAAAGCGACCATCCTTGGTGAAATTAATTTAACGACCTCTCTTCCCCACCCTGTCGTCTCTCCCTGCCTCCCCTCCGCCCCTCGCTCCCCTCTTCCTAGACAACCCCGCAGCGAACTGGATCCACGCTCGCTCCACCCGGAAAAAGCGCTGTCCCTACACCAAATATCAGACGCTGGAGCTGGAGAAGGAATTCCTCTTCAACATGTACCTCACCCGGGACCGGCGCTACGAAGTGGCAAGGATTCTGAACCTCACAGAGAGACAGGTCAAAATCTGGTTCCAGAACCGCAGGATGAAAATGAAAAAGATGAGCAAGGAGAAATGCTCCAAAGGAGACTGACCGGCGGGCGGCACCGGCGGCAGGCAGAGCTCAAGGGCAGCAGGGGGTTTTGTTTTGTTTTGTTTTGTTTTCTTTGTGGGTGTTTGATCATCAGAAACTCTCCAGCAACTCGGACTTTCTCATCCTCTTTAGGTAGAAGTGACTGTGTGGTTGGTCTCTGTGAGTTATTTGGGGGGCTCTGTATTTGCTCGCTTATGTGTTCGAGAAACCAAGTGGCTTTGGACTTTCGCCCTGTTCCACTCCCTCCCTCTCCCACTCTGGTTCCTAGGAAATGCTACATTTTGTGAGTGCACGCTGGCTTGATGAGCCCTCTCCTGTGTAAATCCCCTCCCCATGTTTCTGCAAAATGTTGTAGTTTAGTCTCCCTTCCTCCAGCACCTCCCAAACAGGTTCAACCACTCCAATCCAATTCCGAAAATTCGAAGGTAGAATGAAACAGTGTGGACACCCGTTGTTCTTCTCTCACAGTCAAAGCCCAACCCAGCAGCACATGGGTCCGGTCGGAAAGCCCTTTTTTCCTCAGGGAACCTTCGGGGGCCCATTTCGAGTGAGGCCTAGAGAGGAGCCCAGGGCCTAGGGTGGGTTGGGGTTAGTTCTCTGTGCCCTAGAAGAGCTGCTGTCCCCCACCCGCAGGGCTGGACTCTAGTGGGCAGCCTCAGGTGGTGGCCTTTCAGATTTCTACCTGAGGATCAGTTGTAAATGTTACCGCTTCCTACCAATAAATGCTGACCTGATGAAATGGAGCCCAGACGCTGGCCCTGGATGTCGTGTGACTGTTCTCTTTCTGCAAAATGTCCTACTCACCAGACTATCCCTATCCCTGGGAGGGAGACATTGCTAAACGTTGGCGGCTCTATCACCCGAGGTATACCTTGGCTGTTCTTTGTATATTCACACTTGGCCTAGAGCTGAGTACTTGGGGGCGTTTGACGCCTTCCCCATCCTGCTGCCAGCACCACTGAGTCCATGCCCTAGACCCAGGGGCACCAACAATCAGGCAAAGCTAAGACTTTAGTGTGCTACAATGCTGGCCTACCTCTGATCTTGGTGACCCAGCCAGCCACCCCCACCTCCAAACAAGAAAAGACCAACTCTGCACTCTGGAGTAGCCCCCCCACCCCCACCGGGTGGGCTCCAGGAGGTTCCAGCCTGTTAGGCTCAGAGCTTCATCCCCTCCCCACCACAGCCCCAAAGTGACCTTATCAGATCCAAATGGTCAAGGCATTCCTCCCAGTCACCCTCATCCTGCCCCCCCCCCCGCCCTCCTCCAGTGTATGCCTAGCCCCCAGCAGGGCCCTCTGAGGCTGCACTGAGAGACTAAAATGAAGGTCATTGTAAGTGAGGGTTCAGGCTGAACACAGTGGAGGTGGTGGGCTGGCAGGCTGGGCGGAAGGCGGGGGGGGAACTGTGGCAGAGATCTTGGGGATCCTGATGAAAGAGGGGAACTGGAAGAAAAGGCAGAGGGGGGCTGGGAAGGAAAGCCAAGGCCCAGATCCGGCAGAAGGCGCTGTGGCCCCCACCCCTAAAGCCAGCCTGATACCTAGAACTCTTTGAAAACAGGAAGAGCCAAGGTGTCATAAAGCCATCTAGCCGGCGAGACGTCTGGAGGTAATGAGTTTACAACAGGCCAGGCGCTTCGCTTTGAAACCATCTCATTTTGATGTTTGTGGGAGGAAAGGAAAAATGCAGACAGAACTGGGCCTTAAAATCTGGACAATAAAATATAAACAAGACTGCGATGGATCAAGAAGGCGGGGGGCTGGAAGCCCCGTGAGGTGTGATCCCCTAAGAAAGAAAAAGGAGAGGTGATGTATTTCTGATTTTTTTTTTTAAATGAGTTGAGCATTAGGAAGGAGTAGCCTATGGCCAGTGGCTCTGTAATATTGTGACTATGGCAATGGTCTAGCTGGTTCTTAAAAGAAATCAGACAATAAAGATGACAACCCATTACTTACTTAGAATAGGGAGATTAGTGATCTTGGGTCTTTTATACAAACAAGAGTCTCCCAGAAACGTGTCTGTTGGGAAAAGAGGAAGTTTCATGCCTTTTCACAGGACTTCCACTTCAAATTTCCCGGAAAAAAATATTGAAATTTGTTCACTCGTTATACAGTCATTACACATGAATTGGCAGAAACCATTTCTGAGAACGAGAATAAAACTGGTTAAACCTAGCAGGAAACACTGAAGCTAAGTTAGTAGTTCTTGCATTTTAGAAAATTTCAAGTGTACTGCTTAGTCAGTTTGTAACTTATGATTTAAAAACATTAAGTCTCATTTATTGTTCAGAGACATTCAAACAACCAGCAGGGACTTTCCAGATATGCATTCAAAAACCTAGCAAAAAACTTTTAATTTGAATTTAATCTTTCCCCAACTTGCCCACCTCAACAGATCAAAAACATTAAAATTAGGAAGTTAAATTAGCAAAATATACGTGATTTAATGCTAAAAAGTAACAGCTTTAAAAGAAAAGTATTGGTTTGACTTCAATAAAATCTTAATTGTCAGAGTGCTTGGCTCCCTTTAAAAAGCCTCACCACAGTATATTTTAAAAGTTGTGATTTTTGTTCATCCTAGCCTGTCTTATAACTGCTTAGAAGGCACAGCTTGGTTATTACAGGATGGGGACCTGCAGTGTCCCCACATTGCAGGATGGGGCTGGCAGCTTTGGCAAAGATACTACTGGAAGCTGTTTGGGAGCACAAATGAGAACGTTCTCGACATTCGGGAGCCCCTGCTTGCTGCACTTGACTTGTTGACAATTACAGATGAAGTATCATTAGTGTCAGCCATCCAAACCCAAGCCAGACTAAAGAATAAGATTAGAATTGGTCGGAGGCGAATAAAAGGGAAGTTGAAGTCCGTCGGCTCGCGTTGGCATTTGACCACTAGAGAGCGCTGTCGCTCCACTTTCTGATCTCATAAAGCTTGAGTTGCGGTGGAGGAAGGTTTTGATTAAAAATATTTACAATTTTATTTTTAATCTCAAATTAGGATAAATTTAACCAAAAATAAACAATGTGAACTATTAAAGTCTCCAGCGGCGTTTGTTAGACATAAAATTTTGGCTCAGTCAGGATTTCAGAATATCCGAACTAAGGGTACAGCTGAAACTATAAAGCGTTATAGTAAATTAATGCAGTCTATCAAATCAGAAACATGCAAAGGCACAGATCTTTGTTTATGAAGTTAATCGCTTTTTTTCTATTCAGTTATCAAACAGAATGCTTAAATAATTTTTGAGAGAACATGTTTAGTCGCAAGAGGAAATGTGCTGTATGTAGTGTTTTCTAAATTAGGCCCGAATGTGTAGAAATGAAAATTGTAAGTGTTCGTGTCCACCACCCTAAATATAGTTCTAAAAAGTGCCTTTATTACTGAGACATGGGCTCTTCTCTTCTTTTCCTTCCCCCAATCCAGTCGAGAGCCCATTCGTTCATGGAAGTCTCAAACGTGTCAGCCTCGGTAAACACTCGCACCAAACTACTGAAATATAAAATGTATGATTACAAAGTTAACTCCAAGGCTTATTGAAAATAACAACATTTTGATTGGTTATTCACAAGTTCGAATCACAAATCCGTGTCAGAATCAGTTGTTCTCATTTGAATTTGAAGGTAGCTACTTGATAGTAACTGTCAGGGAAAAAAAAAAAAACTCAAATAATAAATAAAATAGCCTTGCCCTTGACAACCCCAATAACTTGCACTCTCTACTAATAGAAATTTGCATAACGCATGACTTTATCATCTCTAAATTCATGGACAATTCCTTTACCTTCACCATTTCCAGCCATTCCCTGTAGAAATCATTGAGTCAGACATTACTATTGAGTATAACTTTCCATTGTCGACCTCATTTATGTTATGAAAACGAGATTCAGTCCATCCGGACCGACCTCAGGATCCCTGCTCACATAAGCTGGACCAAGCCACAAGAGATGCAGGGTCGTTGAAATCACTGGCCTGCCCAACTTTGAGGCCAATGTGAGGGTTTTGTTTGTTTTGTTTGTTTTGTTTATGGAGTGGTGTGTTTTAGCTGAAGCCAGAGCGTCCTCGGAGGGCTTGGGCGTGTCTTTGAGAACTGTTCTCAAAAAAAAAAAAAAAAAGTGGGCCTGGCGCACTCGCGACATTGGATTACCCCGAAAGAAACCAAACCGGGTTCAGCACCTCAACAATCCGGGGGACAGGAAGAGTAGGGGAGAGAGAAAGGAAAAGAGCTAGAGAGGTCGCACATTATTTATTGAACATTCCAAGGGTAAAAAAGGAAAAGATGGGAAGTGTGTGCTTGGTGCTTGCAGAGCTGCTGGCTCCGAAGCCTTTTGCGGCTTCGCCCGCACTCAACCTGCCCAGATGACTCCGGCTGCTCCTCTTCCTCCTCGCTCACCAATCTTTCTTTCCTTTCGGGGGAAAATTAGCTACAACTTGAAGCTGAGGCCTGCACCCCCTTCTCAGCAGTTATTTCACCGGCTTGGCGAATGAAATAAAATCGTTAGCGGGGTCCGGCCACAGCTGCCTGGAACCGACGCGGTCCGAATGGAGGGCCTGGCCCCCCCGCGCTCCACCCGGGGCCACGGCCCACCCGGAGCGCACCCGGGAGCCCCGCGTCCGGCTGGCGGCGGGGCAGGGGAGGCCACCCTCCCCCGCGTGTGCGCTCCTTCCCACCCAGGAACATGGTGTCGCCTTGCACGCTCTCCCTCAGCAATGCTAATGTCCCCGTCCCACATTCTGGAGCCTCCCCCGCCTAGCTCTTAATACTGACGTCTATCAAGGGTGAAATGATGGAAACTATATTCATGGGCATGATTTCCATTAAATATCAATTAACTTGGGAGCCTCAGCCAGGCATGCAGTGCGTCAAGGGTAAATGTACATCTCATTTCCACCAAGACCCGCTCTGCTGGAAAAACAGGACTTTTTGATTCACTTTGATAACAGCTAGGATTTTTTTTTTTTTTTTTTTTTTTTTTGCGGGGGTATGGTGGAGGGGGGGGAATGCGCAGACTTGGTGGCCTTTCATAAAACCATTTTTGATAGATCTAAACAAATGTTAAGTCTGGTCTCAAGTCCGTCCACATGCTCTGCTGGGTCCCGGTTTAGAAATAGGGGGGAAAAACAAAACAACAAAAAAAAGCCACGGCCAATCTCTCCTGGGTAATTCCAGGAGCGGAGTCATCGCTCCACAGCCTCCTGGAAGTGACCTCTCTGCTCCCCCCCCCCCAAGTCTAAGGTTCTGCCGCCACCCCCTTCTCCTCTTCCTCCTCTCCGCGGGGCCACTGGGCTCCTATTCCCCCGGCCCCGGGGCCAGGCGAGCCCTTGGCAGTGCGGCTTTATTGGTGGGTGGTGGTGGGGGGGGGGCCTCCCTTTAAGGCCGGCGGAGGCATCCGCGGGCGGGTGGGCGTGAGGCGTCCCGCCGGCCGCCGGGGCCGCGTCTCCGCCGCGTGGATCCCTCCGCGCGGTTATCTCGTCCCCCATCTCCCTCGGTGTCCTCGCAGTGGCGGGGGTGCGAAAATGCGTCGCCGGCGCGCACCGGGGCAGCAGCCTCGGCGGCGGCGGCGACAGCGACCGCGACGACGACAGCGGTGGGAGGGGTCCGCGGGGGGGCTGGGGTGAGAGGTGGCCACGGGGCACGGGGTGGTGGTTTTCTTAGTTTCTCGTCTCCCTCCCGCGCGCGGGTTGCTTTTTTTTTTTCTTTTTAAAAATAAACTCCAGTCTAAGAGTATCCCCGTGGGCCGGGCGCACTTTTTTTTTTTTTTTAATTTTGTTTTTCCCTTTTTTTTTTTTTTTTTTCTTTCTTCCTTTTTCTTTTCTTGTCCCGGTGCATTAGGGCCGCCTGGTGCCTGAGAGGAGGAAACGGGGAGGCAGCGGGGCAGGTCACCCCGGGGCGTCGGCGATTATTCTTGATATCGCGGGCCGAGCCGGCGCGAGCCGGGACAGGCCGGGAGGGCGAGGCCCCGGCGACCCCCGCGGGAGAGAGGCGGCGCCAGGCCCACACGGCGGCGGCGGCGGCGGGAGCGCCGGCCATGAGAGTCCGGCGTGCCGAGCGCCCGGGCGGCCGGGCCTGAGGCGACGCGTGCGTGACTGACTGACTGACTGACTGACTGACTGGCTGACGGACGGGCGTCCGCGGCGACGCAGCCCGGCGGCCCCAGCGCGCGGCACGAGCGGCCGCCCCAGAGGCCCCCGCGGCAGTGCGGCCGAGCGGTGGCGCGCTCCCTGGGCTGCCGCCGCGGCCGCCCCGATGAGTTCGTACTTCGTGAACCCGCTGTATTCCAAGTACAAGGCGGTGGCCGCGGCGGCCGCGGCGGCGGCGGCGGCGGGCGAGGCCATCAATCCCACTTACTACGACTGTCATTTCGCGCCCGAGGTCAGCGGCCGCCACGCTGCCGCTGCCGCCGCCGCGGCCGCCGCCGCCCTGCAGCTCTATGGCAACAGCGCCGCCGGCTTCCCGCACGCGCACCCGCAGGCGCACGCGCACCCGCACTCGTCGCCTGGGTGCGGCGGTGCCGGCGGCGGTGGTGGGGGTGGCCCGGGCCCAGGCCACGGTCCCGGCCCTGCTCAGGACTACTTCCACCCCGGCGGAGGCAGCCCGGCAGCTGCTTACCAGGCCGTCCCACCTCCGCCGCCGCCGCCGCCGCCGCCGCCGCATCCTCCGCCTCCCCCCTGCGGCGGGATTGCCTGTCACGGGGAGCCCGCGAAGTTTTACGGATACGATAACTTACACAGACAGCCGATTTTTACGACCCAGCAAGAGGCCGAGCTGGTACAATATCCTGACTGTAAATCGTCCAGTGGTAATATTGGCGAGGACCCAGACCACTTAAATCAGAGCTCGTCTCCTTCGCAAATGTTCCCCTGGATGAGACCACAAGGTTGGGATGCCTTTTTCTTTTTCTTTTTTTCCTTTTTTTTTTTTTTTTTCAAGAGGGAGCGATCTACTTTCATCTCACGTTCTAGCTTTAAAACTCCCCTATACTCTCCCCCTCCTTTTCTTTTTCGTATAGCCACCGCGGCTCTTACAAACTAACACAGATTTAAAAAAAAAAAAAAAAAGTAGAATCCACGTAAAGATGATGGGGGACAGAATAATTGTGAAGACCATGTTTCTGCTTCTGTTGCCTGCACACCCTGTATATATGCCAGGTCTAAAGAGCACCCCATAGTTCACCCTGTAAGCCCGGTCCAGAAACCG
Source organism: Dipus sagitta (assembly GCA_036346955.1). NCBI lineage: Eukaryota > Metazoa > Chordata > Mammalia > Rodentia > Dipodidae > Dipus > Dipus sagitta. Next base: position 62,554,141 of record CM070774.1, on the reverse strand, counting down.
CCAGCAACACGCAGAGACAACAATCACATTTTTTTCAAACCCTGATATCCCTCCCTCTTTTTTGTTTGTTTTCATCAGCAGCTCCTGGTAGACGAAGAGGAAGACAAACCTATAGTCGCTTCCAAACTCTAGAGCTGGAAAAAGAATTCCTTTTTAACCCTTATCTGACCAGGAAGAGGAGAATCGAGGTTTCCCATGCCCTGGCCCTCACGGAGAGACAGGTAAAAATCTGGTTCCAGAACAGGAGAATGAAATGGAAAAAAGAGAACAACAAGGACAAATTTCCCGTTTCCCGGCAGGAGGCAAAGGACGGGGAAACCAAGAAGGAAGTCCACGAGATGGAGGAAGACGCGGCTGAAGGCCCAACAAATTAACTTCTACCTTTAAATTTTACCGCAGACTATTAAAACTAATCTTCAGCATATGCTGGTGGACACAATCTTTTTCTTTTTTGGAAAGGACCTTACCTGTGTTTCAAGCTACCTTAATGCCACTGCTCTTGAGGTTTTTGCGCTTTGAGAGGGATTTGGGTGTTTAAAAGTTTCTAGTATCGCATAGAATCAGTCCTTGGGCTGTCCTATAAAAGGGTAATTTGATACTGACCTTGTAACTATATTTTTATAATGGTAGTTTTTAATGTCTGAGCTGGTGATTTGCCTCAACAACGTAAACTTCCTAATGATTAGCTCTAAATAATTGAATATAAAATGCTTTATTAATCAAATAAGTGCACTTGGACATTTAAATCTTTATGTGAGTAAATTAAAAGAAGTCTATTAATTTTTTAAATATGCTTGCAGAATATTTACTTTATTATTTGATTAAACTATTTATGTTTTTTTTTCTTTTGTAATGATGTTTTGAGTGCCTTTGTTTTACTCCTAAAAAAAAAGGCTTTGAGCATTTTATAAATGTTGTATATCAGGGGAAAGTCTGGGCCAAATACTCGGAAAGCACAAGTTTGTGAAGAGTATAATGTGGAGGCTAGGCTCTGAGGCTTCCTTAAACTTTGGGAAAATGTTGCCCCAGTGATAAGAGTTTCAGGATAATGTCAGAATTGACATTTAATCATGTGTCTATAGTCCATGAAAATTATGGTAACTAAGTAATCTAGAGAATTAATACTTGAAAACCCCATTACAATTTTTTCACTGACTTTTCATTTTGGCAAGTTGCCTTGCTTTCGTTTTGAACCTCGATTGTAATCGCTAGGTCTTTAGAGCCGGCTGCCACTGTGATTCTGCTATTTCAAGTAGTGCCATATTTATTTGTATTCTCTTTGCACTGTTCGCATGCTCCTTTTAAACCAGCTTACTGTGTGCATCTCAGATGTCCCTTGGTACGTCTGTCCTCTGCTGTTCTTCAGGAAAGCTATGGCCTCGCCTAGTTGAAATAAGTCCTGAGTGTAAACAAGCACCCCAGGACATAGCTAGCTCCTTAATAAAGAAGTGAACCCCTTTCTAGAGCTGATGTCTTTGAGCGCCACCGCAAATGTCTCCTTTCTTAAGTCACAACAATAGCCAACACGGGCACACGCACATGGGAAGACAGTGACTTGCTCAGCCTTCTACTTGAAAACTGGGTGGGGATAATACGCATTTTAAGTTTAATTTTTTAAAAATGCAAGGGTTGGGCCTCATTACAGAAAGGGCTGGCTATAGTACCCATGCTTTGTCTCACTCTAAGTAATCCTGGTAAGATACTGTGAAAGCTTTGAACTTCACAGAAGACTCAAGTTGTAGGCCTAGTGCAGATCACCCAGAGACTATGCTACGTCTCTGCTTAATTCCACTGATTCCTCGCTGAGGCTAGGGTTTGGCATCTATTATTAACAAGATATCCATTTCTCATTTGGAGCTGCTCCGGCAGCTGCCATGGTGGGGGGAGGCAAATGAGAACTACGAATAAAAGTGACATTTCTTCCCCCAAAATGAAAACACCGCAGGGTAGACATTGAGTGTTCTGCTTTTTCTAGTCGCACCTCCTTTTAAAGAGGCTCGTGCGTATTTCCACAGTGGTTTGTATTGCACAGGTAAGAAAAGAGGAAAAGACTCCTTAGTCTGTGGCCAGTTTCACTCCCAGTTGGTTGTGTGACCAAGCTACTTGCCTGCTGTATTGCAGACTGGAGAAAGGTTGGTATGGGCTGGGTCAGATGCAAAGCACCACCTGGCTTCCACCCAGGGAAGAGGCTATGGCTGGGACATTGTTAGCCTAAGCCAGGAAAGACAATTTAAGTCTCTGGTGGCTGAGGCTTAAACATTTGGATAGACAGCTGCAAATGCACATGCTGGATTTGGGGAACATTTTGCTGTGTGCTGCATGTGACTCGGCTGTTGATCAGAACAAAGCAAGGATGTCTAAGGCTGAGGGCATAACTGAGGAACAGTGTTAAGGAATAAACTGCTCAGGCTGGTGTTGGCTCAACTCCAGTTGCCTCTGACTGACTTGAGGGACTGTTCTGTAAAACTTGCTACCTCTACTCCAGAGCATGCCCCAAAGACCACTCACTGGTAGAGCTATGGATTTGGGCAAGATTCTATCAGGTGAAGGATCTACTGCATTGGTGGGTGTGGAAATCAGGAAAGCAAAGTAGGTTAAAATGTCACCGTTTTGGTATTCCATATTGCTCTGGAAATGTACTTTCGGGCCCCACTCACCTCACCCCCCGAAACCATGGCAAAATCACAGCTCATGTACAGAAGATGTTGGCAATAACTTGTGTTTTGAAATTATGAATTTGTTCATATACAGATATACACACAAAATGATCTGGTTATAAACGTAGATATATATATATATTTCCCTTTGCAGCTGGGAAAGAGCAGAGTTTTCTCTTAAGACCCAGAGGAATTATACAACACACGCAGTACACTACTTACTCCACTGTCTCTCTTACAATGGTTAGCCATCCCCACCCCCCATCATGGTGACTTGGGCTGTGACGAGTGCACAAAATGCCTTTCTAATTGGCCCAGATCTGTAAACACTGAAGCAATGCGCACAACAGGCATTTTTTGCTGCAGAAATTTGCATAAACCTTTAGAGAACCCTTTGCGAACCCAGGTGGAGCTTTTATGCCCTGAACCGGGGCATTTGGCTTAGAAAGATACAAAGATTGTTTAGCGAAAAATCCGGACCCTTTATGTTAACATTGATGAAAAGCTCAGCCTTCAGTGTGACCAAGGCTGTTTGCAAGGATCAGAAACACAAAAGATGGTGTAGGTGTCAATTGTTTCTGGAGAAAAGTCATTTCAAGGTTACCATTTTGTAAGGCCTATACCACGTTGCTCACTTCTGCACTGCAGAAGGAAAAAAAAAAAATTAAATATGGCTGCCTTTCTGTACAGTGTCTTTCTGTTCCTCCTTTCCCAGGCTGAAAAGGAAGGTGATCAATTCTTGGTTTATTTGGGCAGAAGAGGATAAAAGGGCAACTGGAATTAGTTCTCAATTTGAGAAGTAAACAATGGCTTTACTCATTTCCTGGTATATAGACTAGTGTAAAATATTCTGGACTTGGGAAGAACCAACAACTTGTCAATTTGCTTGTGCAATGAAAAATACTGCTTTATTTAGTGCATACAACTTCACATCCAAGCTTGTGTGGCTCCCCGCTTCTTTGGCATTTGCAGACTCGTTGGACATCTAGAGTTAGACAGGTGGATAAGAAAATATTTTAATGGCTTGATAATGGACCTTGACTCCAGCAAAACTAGGGCCCGCTGGCTTTTGCTAAAAATAGTATTACTTTTGCTGACAGATGGTGACAGAAATCCTTTAATAAAAATTATCCAAGGTCATTGGAACTTTCTCACGGGATACAAATGCCTTGCCCCAAAGGATACTGTGTCATTTCCTGCTTAAATAAGTCCACATCCCTGTTGCTACTTACTGGCAGTGAACTTGCACAAAAGTAACTAATACAAATACTCATAAAACATTTTGCTAGAGTGGACCATGAAAGGACTGGACCAGGTAGTGATGGTGACCTCTTTCAGGCAGGTAGTGAAATCTGGCTGGCCATGCCCAAGAGGGGAATGCTGGAGACTAGCCAAGGACACTTTCTGGTGGTGGTCACCAGAGAGGTTGCTACTGGCAGTGCAAAGAGATGTGATACCTATCTTTTCTTTTCTTTTCCTTCCTTCCTTCCTTCCTTCCTTCCTTCCTTCCTTCCTTCCTTCCTTTCTTTTTTCTTTCTTTCTTTCTTTCTTTCTTTCTTTCTTTCTTTCTTCCTTTCTTTCTTTCTTTCTTTCTTTCTTTCTTTTGGTTTTTCGAGGTAGGGTTTCACTCTAGCTCAGGCTGACCTGGAATTCACTATGTAGTCTCAGGGTGACCTCGAACTCACAATGATCCTCCTACCTCTGCCTCACGAGTGCTGGGATCAAAGGCGTGCGCCACCACGCCCGGCTGCAATCCCTATCTTTGAGGAGAAAAAATAATTTTTAGGCTGCTTGTGGGGAGTCACTCTTCATGAACAAATGGAGTCCCTCTCCTTTTCAGAACTGCATTGAACACACTTCTCAATGGACAAACATGGGAGTGGGGGTGGCAAGAGGACGGAGAACTAGAATTAAATTTTATAAAAACCAGGGACTTGAAGAGCATACAAAAAGATTACTTCCCCTCTAACTTCAACTGTCCAAGAGGAAGTTTTTGTAGTGATAAAGGCTAAGATCAAGCCGCCATGTTCGAAATATTTTGGAGAAATAGACAAGTATTTAAAACCATTCTAGGCCTTTGGGCTGGATGGTGGATTTCCTATCTCAGAAATCTCCAAGAAATGGGAGGGGCCCCAATTTGTGAAGGATCCCAGTGAGAAAGGAAAATACACTTTGTTCTGCGGGCAGAGCCCAGGTTTTCTGGGCAAGACCACTGGGGTTGGCTTGGTGGGGGGAGGGAGGGATGGAGATGAGAGGGTAAAAACTGAAAGTGCTTAGCTGCCCTTCGGGACCAGCAGTTTTGTGAGGGAGGGGAGGAGGGACAGAAGTCCAGTGACCAACGCCGGGGGAGACGTGAGCTGAAGGGGGGGAGGCGCCCTGAGGGTGACATCCCCGAGCCTGGGCACCGCCTGCACTCATTTTCCTCCCACATGGCGGCCAATGGCACAGAGGTTTTGAGCCAAACAAAACAAAATCCCAAGTAATTCCTAGAAAAAGAGAGAGAGATCAGAAGCCAAGATTAAAGGAAAGGAGAAGAGAGATGAGAGTATGGAAGTAGAGAAGAGAGGGAGAGGAAAGCAGAGGAGAGAGAGAGAGAAAGAGAGAGAGAGGGAGAGAGAGAGGGGATGAAAACATGGCGCTTGCGAGCTGTATGTGCAAAATCCGCAAGGAATTGCAGTAAATTCCTTTTTGTTTGAAGAAAATTTACAACTTGGTAATAGACCTTTTTATGACCTATTTGCGGTCGTCATTGGCTGCGGCTGGTCATGTGCAGGCGCCGCTCGCCTTCACGGCCTTTTTCCTGATTTCCCAGGCGAATTTGCCCCCGCATTCTGCTTTCCTCGAGCCTCACCCCCTCTTTTTCTAACCTTTGTCTCTGCAGAGGTGGGCTCCAGTCTCCGGCTGCGGGATGGCGGGGTCCGCAGCGGCCTCGGATCCCGCCCGGCGCCGCTCCGGATCCGACCCCACGCCGCTGGCCGGAGCCGGAGCCCGAGCCGGTGGGGAGCCCGGCGGGGGAGCCCGCCTGGAGACCGGGCGCCGAGCCCTCCGCTGGGGCTCACGCCTCCAGCCGGGAGCCGCGGGCCTGCTCCGGGAGACGGCAGGCAGCCAGCCAGCCGCGAGGTTCCGACCCACTTCCAGGTCCACCAGGAGCCAGAACCCGCAGCCTCCGGAGCGCGCAGCCCCGCCGCGCCCTATGGACGGATCACTGCCCGCTGCAAGGCCGCCCGCTGCTCCGGTAAGAGCCGCCCCGCCCCGCCCCGCGCCCCGAGCTCCGGGAGCCCACCGCACCCCGGCGATCCGTGAGCTCCGGCCACCGGCGCCCCGCAATTCCCAGGAGCCTGGGACCCCGGCTCCCCGATCGGTCCATCCCCAGCCTGTCTTTGGGGGTGGGGGTGGGAGTTGTGATGGGGTCCTGCTGAGCTCGAGTGGAAAAGCGAAGCCACATTTCCTCCAGAGATTGCCAGAGTTGAGTGACTAGATCGTGCACAAGGTTCCTGGACCCCTCGGCTTGGCTAGGCGTGGGGGTCAACAAAGTCATCCTGTAGTCTAGAACCTCGTGCGGCTGTGGTTTGTCTCTACGCAGAGCTACCCCAGAGGCTAACAGGTGTCTGCTAAGGGTCAGGGCTTGGGTGGGGGGTGGAGTGGATTCTGTGCACCCAGGATGTGCTGGGTTCTTGGATGTAGGCGGTGGTGAGTGATGCTAATTTCTAGGTTTTTTTTTTTTTTTTTTGGTTTATTGGGCCTTGTGTATGACATGAAATTTTATTTAAAAATGTTTCTGTAGTTCTTATAAGAATTTTGTAATGATTCAAGATAGGCTCCTCCCCCTTCAGATCATCTATCGGGTGAATTTGGGTTCTTTTATGTCGCAAAAATGAATGCTTGCTTGGGGAAGTAATATCTGAAAATCTGGCGCTGGTCTTGGGGTAAACCCAAAAGATATTTCAGAAATGTGAGGCATTTCTAAGTTCAAACATCGCGTGTGTTCCTCATTTGTCAGAGGAAAGAATAGTAGATCTTTTGCTTTCTAAATACATTGGGACATTTTTCCCTTACCAGTGAATGTCACATAGCGCCCCTCTGCTTCAAGACTGCCCAACCAAAACACTATACAAGAAAAAAGAAAAAGAAAAAAAAAAACACTTTTGCAGAACAAAATGTTGTGGCTTTCCCCGCAGGTTTTTGAATGATATTTAAAGATGCAGTTTCCAATTCGGATTCCTTTATTCCTTCGCTAGCACGCGGAAATATTCAGACCTCTAGACACTGCCGCACTGCGCATGAACTGCTCTGCGCATGCATGGTGTGGGGCGCCCTCCCCAAAGCCCCTAGTGGCTCGTCCCCTACTATTTGCCCATATATTCCAGTGAAACAGTGTTGTCTGTAAAAGCATTCCTAAACAATAAGTGGTGTATTTGAAGAAAGGTATTTTTAGTAGCTAATACGGACTTACTGGTTTCAAAATGGAGGACTGATTTGTCGCCAGTTGGTATCTGTGGAATTGTCCTGGCTCAGTAACTCTGATTATTCACAAAGAAACTATGAGCGATATGTATATATATATATATATATATATATATATATATATATATATATATATATATATATATATATTCAATTTGGAATGTCTGTATTTTGTAACCGTACTCTGCTTCTGTATAATGACATTGAAATTATTCTTTTATGTCTGTAGAAAGCATGTCCTTTTGAAAGCAGGCCCCTTGACAGGGTTCCTAGGCTCCAAAGCTTGCCTGGCGGGGTGGGGGAGTGGGAGTGGATTTGGGGCTCAGATTGGCCAAATTGAAGCACAGTTTCCCTGTTTTCCTGGGTTTATAGGTTAAGAACCTGGTCTGGCTACAGGTCACATTACACAGCAGAAGGTGATGGCTTGGACAGAAACAGAGGACTGCTGGGGTCTTTGTAAGCCCCGTGGTAGCATCAAACGCTTATTGGAAAGAAATGGTCGATGCATTTAGAGGAATAGACAATCTGCAAATCACGCTTGACCTCGGGCCATTTAATCCATGAGCAAAGTAGCTAAGACTGTTGCCACTGCTGGAACTCTTCTCATTGTTTAACCCAAAACAACAAAAATGAACGAAATAAAATGCTCATATTCTAAGAGCTCAGAGGTCGGCAGGTTAACTTCAAGTGTCCTTGGTCCAAACCTTTGTCCATTTATAGATTAGGGAGCCAATAGAATGCTCTGGCCTTGTCTACTGGTGAGGTTATAAGCTGGGATCTCTGGGAGGACCATGAAAAAAAAAAAAAAAAAAAAAAAGAAAAAGAAAACACTCGCTATTACAAATGTGGCCAAGAACCAGGAATAAAAACCAAGCGTGTTTTCCAATCATGTCTCTACAAATAACTACATTTTGCCAGAATTCTGTTTTCTGAGACTGAGAGGCAGGGGAAATTGGAACAAAGACAGTATTTCACTGTGGGCTGGCAGGCAGCTGTTAGAGGTATTTACGGCCTTGCCGCAGTGCGGCGACTAGTCAGGATATGCGGGGGCACCGGAAGCCGGGCAGAAGCTACTAAGATCTTAGAATTCAGATTTAATTTTTTTTCCGTAAATGATGAAAATAGATACCGTTGATTTTTTTTTTTTCTTTAAAGGCAAAGGTGCCCTCGACTTGATATTTTTGCGGAATGTCGGTGAGATGGTACTCTCTGAAAGATGGTTTTCCCCACTTGATGGACAATTCAGGGAAAGCATGCCCCAGATGTGAAAGTTCTGATCCAAATGATAATGCTGCTAGTGTCCATTGGCAGCATGGAGATTTTGTTGTTTCGGTGGAACTGGACTTGCACACCAGCAGGATCAGTTGAGGTGTTAATACAGGTTTTCCTGAAAAACAAAAGTACATTTCCTGCCCATTCAGATGGGAGCTTCTAAGTCCCTCCGCAGCTAGGAGCGGGAGGAATAGCATAGTCGGCGCAGCACACAGCTCAGAGCCTCCGCAATGCTAGGCGAGGAGGTCCAGCGCATGTGCAGTGAAACAGCTCAGCCCAGAGATTGGACTAGCGCAGCACGGATGGGGGAGGGGGCGAGATCTCTAGGACCAGATCTCTATTACCCCTCCCTCAGGATTTGCTACTCATCTTGCTTTTATTCCAGCCTTCCATCTAAACATAGCCACTAACTCTTCCCTTGACTAGGTTGTTTTCAATTATATAGACTTACCAGCCCGCCCCAATTTAAGCCTGCATTTTAGAAACAGGTTGCAAATATGAGCTGGTAGCCAAAGAAAACAGAACCTTCTTTCCAGGTGTGTGTACACACACACACACACACACACACACACACACACACGATTTTTTTTTTTTTCCAGTCTGTTGTGTCTGCTCTGAGTAAAGGCCTTTCTTCCTGGCGCCTGTTCAAACCGCCAAACTTCAGGCCAATCCTTCAGGCCTACCATTCCCGGATCTTGTGGTGCCAGCGAAGCACGTTCTAGCACTCTGGGTGTGTGTGTGTGGGGGGGGAACAAAGGTTCCACGGAGAGCAGTCAGATCAATAAATAAATGGACAAACGAAGGGTTCCCCCCCCCCCCGGACTCACCTAACTGCTGAGGGATGCGCCCTTCTGGGGTATAAGTTTGTTGAAGCATCCCTACCTCCAATTCTTTCCAGCCGCCCCTAGAGACGTGATAGGACTAACCTCAGACGCAGAGAGACCTCTACCTGCTGGAGCGAGCCCCAGTCTCGGGTTTGGGGCTGAAGGTCTTCCTGCTCTGCTGTCTGGTGCCTTGTCCAGGAGGAGGCGCTGTAGGACAAGCGTCTCGCTGGCTGTGGCGCTGCTGCAAGATGCCCCCGGCGGGAGGGGAAGGCGAGGACACCCGAGCCACGCCTCCTTCCTCCCCTCCTCCCACCCCGGCGCGCGCAGTGCTTTAAGCCTTGCACGCGGGTGGGTGTTGCCGCACCCCACCCTCAGGGTTCATTTCTTCGGCTGGCAGCGGGGCCAACTCTTGAGACCGCGGAAGCCTGAAGGCTGATTCCGGGGTGGAAGGCCACCTCACTTCCTCCAGCTTCCCAGAGGGGGCGTGATTTGTGCACTCTGGGCTCCTAGGAGCTGGCATCTAGGATCCTGTGGTGAGGCCAGCTGCTTCCAAACCACAGAGTCTCAACCACACCCCTCACCCGCAGCTGGGCCTCTGTTCCTTTGCCATTTTCCCCTGTCCCAAAGTCCTGGTACCCAGAATGGGCAGCCCGGGAAAGCACAGCATGCAGGGCCTCCTCCAGCAACCGGAGAGACGTCATCCTTGGTGCTCCTTTCTGACGTTCTGGAAATCCAGGCAAATCCCATGAGGCACTCTACGGCTTGAGAACCAGGCAGATGTTCATGATTACTGTCCTCCACACCGCCCATACACCCTTCTCCCACCACTGCTCACTTCAGGCCTGGGATGTGCTCTGATGGTATTTCTTGCACCATAGGTGACACCAACTTCAACAACTACCCCTGACCCAACACCACTAATTATCTGTTGTCTCCTGGAGATGACCCCCCCCCCCGGGCTCCTTTTCCTACTCTCAGGGAAGGGCTGCACCTAAATGTTTTGTTATAAAGGGGGTGTCTGGGGTCCACACACCCCCCAACCCCTGACTTACTGAATCCCAGTATTCAGGTATGGGACCAAGGGTATATACTTTGAAAAGACTTTCCCAAGGCAATTAGGATGCTTGTGGTCAAGAACCACTGGTCAAGGGTCCTCTCTAGCTTTGCTCTTTGTTCTCCTGATGCCAAGTTCCTTGTCTGCCTCTCCAGTAGACATGCCCCAGAGCTCCTGGTGTTACACCTATGGCCTTTTGTTTAACGATTACTACACTATAGGCGAGTAATTGTTCCTATTTTAGTGAAGGATCCATGCATCTCCTACATTGAGCTTGGAGATTTCAAAGAGATCAGGTTCTAATTCAGACTACTTTTGGTTCAAATCCATACTCTACCACTTACATGCTGTGTTGCGACCTTAGGTAAGGAGAACAAACCCTCTAGGCCTGTTTCTTTGAAAAGTATGAATAGTAAGGGCATCATCAAAGATTTTTTTTTCTTTTTTCGAGATAAGGTTTCATTCTAGCTCAGGCTGACCTGGAATTCACCATGCAGTCTCAGGGTGGCCTTGAACTCATGGCGATTCTCCTACCTCTGCCTCCAGAGAGTGCTGGGACTAAAGGCATGTACCACCATGCCTGGCTATCAAAGATTGTTGAAATATATATATATATATATATATATATATATATATATATATATATATATGTATATTGTTTTTAAAAGACAGGGTGTCACTCTGTAGCCTAGGCTGGCCTGGAACTCACTGTGTAGCCAGGTAGTCCAGGCTGGCCTTGGACTCATGGCCATCTTCCCATTGTAGCCTCCAGAGTGTTATGATTACAAATCTGAGCCACCATTCCCAACTTGATTTTTAGTTTTACAGAACTATTGTATCAGACACTTTTTGGTTTGTTTGTTTTTCTTGTTTTTCATGGTTGGGTCTCACTCTGGCCCAGGCTGACCTGGAATTCACTATGTAGTCTCAGGGTGGCCTCAAACTTACAGAGATCCTCCTACCTCTGCCTCCCAAGTGCTGGGATTAAAGGCGTGCGCCACCATGCTCGGCTCAGACATTATTTTAACTACTTTGAAGACACTAACTTACTAGCTAAGTACTTAAAATAGTACATTGGCAATACAAACTTAGTACATGTCCTTATTGTTATTAGCTCTGTTCTGCTCAGTAATAAGGCCTTGGTTTTTATAGCCCAAAGAGACCTGGTTTACTTGCCAAATCTTGAGTTTTGAAAAGGATACAAGAGATTTGATCTGGGCATGGTGGGGCATGCCTATAGTCCTAGCACTCAAGAGGCTGAGGCAGGAAGATCACTGTGAGTTTAAGGCCAGTCTGGGACTACATAATGAGTTCATCCTGGACTAAATGGCAAAACCCTATCACACTAGCGTAGTAGATCTAGAGACCAATCACACTGCTGCAGTGGGCCTCCTAGGCCATGGCCTCTTGGGGCTCCTGATACCTTTAGGTATCAGTATTTCACCCAGGCGGAAAGTGATCCTAACTCCTTGATAGGAGGCCTCACATCTTCGTAGGCAAATCCTGGACTTCTCAAGAAGGTCTTTGCTAAGAGCAGGCCTTGCTATCCAGATCTTATAGGCACCTTCTTCAACACACACCCCAGTCCTCCAATCAGTCACACCTACCCAGCTGGTTGTTCTTCTTTTATAATCGAGAGCAAGGACCACCTTCAGACTCTTGAAAAGTGAGATGAGGTGGGAAAACAAAACACCAGTGGTCAACATCAGAGGAAGGTAGAGCATCTCAGCATTGCTCAATTAATTCCATCCCTTTAATCTACTCGTGGCCTTATGACTTAGGCTCGAGGGTGACAACTCAGTGCCACACCGTACTTGGGCCTGAGTGGTAATAAGGTGTGTCTTAGGACTTGTCCTTCAAAATCTCCACTGGCGGGCTGGAGATATGGCTTAGCAGTTAAGCGCTTGCCTGTGAAGCCTAAGGACCCCGGTTCAAGGCTCGACTCCCCAGGACCCACGTTAGCCAGATGCACAAGGGGGCGCACGCGTCTGGAGTTCGTTTGCAGTGGCTGGAGGCCCTGGCGCGCCCATTCTCTCTCCCTCTCTCTATCTGCCTCTTTCTCTCTCTGTCTGTCGCTCTCAAATAAATAAATAAAAATAACAAAAAAAATTAAAAAAAAAAATCTCCACTGGCTCTTTCAATCTCTGGGGAATTTTGTTTTTTTGACAAGGTCTTATTTATGTAGCCCAGGGCTGACCTCAAATTCTCATTCTTCTTGTCTTAGCCTCCCAAATGCTAAGATGCTTGGCTTGTGTCATTATATCTGGCTAAAATCTATCTTTTATGAAGAAATATATAAACATTACTTCAGGCTAAAAACATACACATGTTTTTCTTCCTGAAACCAAGTTCTACCTGGTTAGCTGTGGCTTCTATGATTTTTGCTTAAAGCCTTTTTTTTTTTTTTTTTTTTTTTTTTTCATGAGGCTCTTCCATAGCCCTTAGCCAAGCTACTTCTCTTGACCAAACCAGAAGTCTATGTGGGCCAGATTATCTCTGAAAACACATACTCTTCTGTTATAGTGTCAGTCTGTCCATAGCGTAGGGTAGCAGCATTGTAACTCCCAAACACCCCCGTTCCTGTGCCATAAAGCTCCAGTTCTCCCAGCACTTACATAGTTCTGCCCTTCCCAGGATCCCTTTGTTACCTTCAGCCCCAAGTCAGACATCCTGCCTCAAGACCTTTTTCTGAGGAAAGGGGTTCTTATCGCCCACTAAGGGCCTTTTCCTCTAGGGTAACCTGTTCTTCCCAGAGAACTCCAAACTATACCTCTGGTGAGTGAGTCTCTTGTGGAAGTGAAGGGAGAGGAGTGTTATGATAGTATACATTCAGGTGTGTGGAATCATGTTTCTTTCCTGATTGGGACTCCCTGTTCAACCCGTCTCTGGAGCTAACCCCAGCACCTGCCCTGGGCAGACCTCTTGTGCCTTGTGTCTTTGGCCAAGGAATTCATCCAAAACCTCATCTCTATCCTTTCTGTCAATACAAACATTTAGTTTAAAAAGAGACTTCAACACCTCTTCTAGGCAAAGGGCCTCTTAAAAGCCAAGATCATAATGTTTTTCCTTAGGGTGAGCAGAGGGTTGACCACCATTAAATTTGAAATAGAGATGCTATCTTCTGGGAGCCCTTCTCTCTCCTTCCTGGGATCTTCTTTGGTTTCTAGGTTGGAGAGGCCTACAAGGACTCTAGTTCATGGGCACCCACTAGGATTATCACTTGTCTGGATTGGTTCTTTCTAGCCAAATTTGGAGCAACAATACCAGAGTCCTACTTCACCCAGATACTAATTCCTTACATGTTTGAAAGAAGACTCAAATGCTTTTCCCTTTTTTGTTATAATACCACCACCACTATTCAAAGCCCTTGGAGGCTAGAGCTGTAGCTTAAGTAGAACACTTGGCCTAATGTTCCCAAAGCCCTAAATCCAACCATCAGGACTTTTTTTTAAAGGAGGAAACAAGGCAAAGAAAGCCTTTGGAAGCCCAAACGCAGAGGCACAGATTATCTCTGGTCTTCCCACTGATGCTCAGCTTCTCTTCCTCATCCCCATTCTCTCTGTCATCCAGAAAAAACTTAGGACATGGTGATAAGGGAAGAGAAGGGGCAATTTTAGAAAAGTCTATACTTTCTTCTTAATCACTGGGCAGTCTGAAATCAGAAAATAATTAAAGTTGTCCTCCTCAATTTATTCCTTTCTTTCCTCTTCCTCATTCCTAGCTATATTCCCAGCACTAAATGTACAATGTTATCTTCCTGTGTAAGCTACAATGAAGTTTGCCAGCAAATCTTAGTCATCATCCATCCAAAACTTATCTACTCAGCCCCAACTAGATACCAGGCACTGATCCACACACTGTTCTGCCTCAGGCTTATTTTCACCTGACCTCACCTCCATACAAAGCTCATCACAATGGACTAGACAGTCTTATATCCTTTGGTTAATTAACCTAAAAATGAAAGTTTTTCTCAACCCCTCCAACGTTTATTATTTCTTGTAGATGATTTACAAGGATTAATTTCAAAGCTGCTCACCTAGTGCTAGCAGAATTAGAAACAACTTTTGAAAAGTTGTCTTTATCTATTACTTTAATAACATGCCGCCAACTATAAAAATGCCCCATTACAGAGAGAGAGATTGAGAGAGAGAGAGACCCTACTCTGGCCCAACAGCCTCCTCCTGTTTTCTGGCTAATGAGAGTCAAATCAGGAAATGAGTTTGGAAATGCATGTGGAAAGAGTGGAAATTAGGATGCAAAGAGATCTTTGTACAGAGAAATGTCTCTTATGGATTTGATGGAATTTCTGATAGGAACTATTGCAACTGCATTTGATTTAGAAATTGTGTGTGTGTGTGTGTGTGTGTGTGTGTGTGTGTGTGCTGTACAAATCTACACAGCACATCCATTATTTGATCAGAGCAGTCAACAAACATGTGGTTTGATGACTACTCTGTAGTGCATGGAGGGGTGAGAGGGTTAATTCTCTTATTTGAGCCCATTAGTTGGAGCTGTGGGCATCTTCCCTATTTCTTTGCCCCCACCTCTTCCACCTAACCCCAAGCAGAGATGGCCCCATTCCCCTGTGGAGTACCCCATCCCTTTCTTGGCTTGCTCAGCAGGCTATTCAGGAACAGTCATACACTCTCTCTTCCTCTTAGGCTCTCCCTGTGGTGAGGGCAGCAGTTTAGGGGGCTGTCTCCTGAAGATACCACTCCTATTTGGGCCCTCAGGGATGCATGTTGGAAGCACTGTGGGAGTGGACACATCTGACTTCCTGGGCTTAGTTTTCTTCAGAGCCTCATTTGCTTCCTCACACCCTGGCCCCTTCACACCAGGGCTGTTTTATTGTTTTATAACCTTCTTTAGAGCCTCAGTTGCCAAAGATTCCGATGGGAGCTATTCTCGGCTTTCTCACTTCGCCAAACCCCAAATCTTGCTGTTTTAAGCAGTTTGGTCACTTGCAAAGGATACTCTTTCAGATCTAAGCAAATTATAGAAACCTCTAAGCATGTGGCTATCCTCAACTTTCACCAGCCCATCCACAACAATACAGAGGAAGCCAAGTGTTAATTCCAGTTGCCACCCCACCCCCAAGCCCACCCTGCCTCTCCCTAGCCACTCTTTCCTTATTGAAACTTGAACAAAAATCTCAATTTCTAACTTCTGTGATAAGCAAGTAAGAAGTGGCCTTTGGCTTTCCTCTTTACCACAACTAAAGCCAGAAAATGATCAAAATAAAGGAGTCAGTGGTACTCACAGCGAATGCAGCCAAAGAATCATAAGTCATGCCCACCAACCAGCCTTTTCCAAATAGCACTATCCCCCAATTTAAACAGCCTTCTCTGCAAAGATGCCATTTGAAAAGCTTGGGGTATTGATATGAATACAACCTCCCTTGCATTCTGGATATTTGGAACTCTTTAAATCGGAGGGAACAGTTGCAGTGAACCTTTATTTAGTGAATAAAAGTTTAAAGCCAAAGGTTATTTATGGTTCTGCAGAGATGGGACCTGAGTGGCTATCTACGAGCACGTGATTCCAATAAACTTTGTTTTATGGCTTGAGAGTTGACAAGCCAAAATATAATTCCCACCATAAATTAGGTTAAGAGCATACAAGTGCAGATGCTTGGTTCCTGGAGCAGCGATGGTAAAGCGAAAGGCTCCAGCCAGCGGCCGCCCGGGATCAGAAGGAACAGTTCTACTCCCCGCTCCCCTACCCACTAGCAAAGAAAAACAGTAAGTCACTCATTACTTTTTTCCACGGCAAGTCCAGAGGAGGGGGATTTCTGAGCTCTGACTTTTCTGCCTATGAAAATCCCATCCAAGATAATGCTCATTTTAGCCCAAATCTGAATTATAAATAAATAGAATGAGAATCCTGGTTTCCCCCCCCCCCTTCTTTCCTGGACACCGAAAGTTAGGAATTGAGGGCTTCTCCCTCACAGGAAGAAAACTCCCCCTTGGGATAGGACAGATGCTTCAGAAGTAGAATAAAACAGTCTGGGTTGAGGAGAGCATGAGTGTGGAGATGGCTTTGCCCCTGAGATTTCTGAACAAATTGCTGTCCTAGAAGAAAACTGGAGGGGACTTAAAAACTTGAAGCTTGACACCAGAGCTTGGGAGAGCAATGCTTTGTTAGATGATCTGTGGGTTTTCTTGCAGGAATGTTGAAAAATTGAAGTCATATCCACAGAATTAGAAAATGGTGTCACTTTAAAGCGTTGTCATCACCTTAAACCCCATTGATTTTCCCCCTCTTTGGTTAGCATTTGGGTCCTCATTTCTCCTTGGAAATAACTCTTTGTTTTGAAGTGGAGAAGACGTGGAAAGGCAAGTCCCATCCATGCCTAGCCTTTCTCTGAGGAGGAGAAGGTGGGTTGGGGAAGGGGGTGTCACTGGTTGGGGCTGAGGAATTCAAGAGCAAAGTAGAAACTGGAAAGCGAGGCTGAACTGCCCTGGGGCCGAGGGGCCCTGGGGTCTGGGGACAGAAACAACGGCCGGCTGCTCCCTCCCCTGTGGACTTGCACCCACGCGGCTAATTGCGCAGAGGGAAACACAAAGGCCCATTTTCTCCTGCCTCCCGTTTCCCCACTGGGGAAAACCTGCCTCAGACAGACAGGGTCGGACCAAATACACAGTAGGGTTTTGCCCAAGGGTGCGTGGAGTGGGGGACGTGATAGGGACGAACTCTTCCCACACTGTGGGTTTGCCTTTGGGGATTGCTGTCCACAGAGAATTTAGCACAGTCCCCAGGGGACAGTCACCACCCTGAAGCTGGGAGGTTTGGGATATTGGTGGGATGTCTGCCTTTGCCATTTTTGTTTCTGTATGCCATCTATTTCTGCTATATGATCCTGTAGAATTTAAGTGATACCCCCCCCCCCCTGCCCGTGTTCATTGCAACAGGTTCCGGACCACAGGGGAGCGCCGCTGTAAGTACCTTCCCGTTTCTTCCGAATTTCTAAAAGGCGGTACTCGTTCTGGGATGTGGTGGCGGAGGGAGCGCCAGCCAGCCCAGCCGAGAGGAGAGGGAGGGTGGCAGGTCAGTCAGCATCCTTCGGCCTTCTATTCGCTTTGGGTGGCGGAGGCTCTGGGTGTTTCTAGGAAGTTTTTTCTGGGGCCTAGTTCACAGTCACCTGCTTTAGGAGACGCACCGCAGGGGCTCGCCCTTGTCTCCAAAGGCCTCTTGGACCTTCCCAGGCTCATACAGGTACAGCTCTGCCCTCAGCTAATTAGCAGCCCACCCTATCAAAGGAGTTGTGAGGAGCTTCAATAACTGCAGAATTGACCCAATAAACACTAAAGCAACTGTGCGGTCCCTCTCCTCAGCCCAGTCCAACTTAATCCAGCCCAGTCTAACCCAAACTTCTCCAGGGGGTATTGTTTTTAATTTTTAAATTGATTTATTACAAGCAACAACAACAACAACAACAAAAACACAAACATGTAACTCTTGATGGCCTCGGGTACGTTGAGTGGGTCCCCTTCCAGGAAGGGCTGCAAATTCTGAGTAAGGGTGGACATTCCTCCCCTGTCTTTCCCCTGGTACTATCCGTGTGGTTTCCGGGCTTGGGATACCAGCTGAACAAGAAGGAAACCTTCCTTCTCACCTTTGTTTCTCCATAACTGCAGTTCAAATATTTCTGCTCCAAGCCGAGTGTGGTGGCGCACGCCTTTAATCCCAGCACTTGGGAGGCAGAGGTAGGAGGATCGCTGGGAGTTCAAGGCCACCCTGAGACTACATAGTGAATTCCAGGTCAGCCTGGACTAGAGTGAGACTCTACCTGGGGGGTGGGCGGAGGTGAGAGGGGGGAGGAAGTGAAATCTCCAGAGTCGCTGGTGTGTCAAGCAAATAGAGGGATTGGGCAGGTTGGATCCAGGCGTACTGGTTATTGGAGGTTTGAATGAAACTTCGTGAGCTTTGAAAGACATATATACATGATGTCTTCAGGAGGACCTTCTCATTAAGATGATGTCAGTTGTGGAAGACTGGAGAAAACTATGGGGGCCTGTCCCTCAGTGCAAAACCAAAGTGATTTTATTTTAATGGAAGATACGATGTGCAGGACTTCAGGAACCAGCACCCCCACTTTATACCTTCTCATCACGGTCAGAGAGACTTGGGGCTGGGCTGAGGGCCAGATTTCTTTTCCCTGACCCCAAGAGGCTAAGCTCACCGGGAGAAGTTGAGATCAGCCCAGTGTTGCAGTTCCTTCTATGAACCAGGCCCACTCAAGTGGACCAGGCTCCAGGCTCCTTGGTTTTGTCCCCTCTTCTCCTGCCATCCTGGCTCAGGGTGCTTAACCCTGCTGAAGCAGCTTGCTTGCAACCCCACATTTGGCGCCTTGTAGCTGAACACAACACAAAAAAGCCGGAGAGATCAAAAGCCTTCGTATGGGCAGTTGAGCAGGAGGTGAATATTTAACGCTTTTGTTCATCAATAACTCGTTGGCTTTGACCTGTCTGAACAAGTGGAGCAATAAGGTGAAATGCAGGTCACAACGTCTAACAAATATGAAAATGTGTATGCTCTTCCTGGTCCCTACTCAGCCCATCAGGCATTCCCAATCTGTGTGGATAAATCTTAGGTAGGCCAGTGTCCCCAGGAAGATGGGTAGGTGAAGCTTGACATTAGGGGAAATTGGGGAGACTCCACTGACAGATTCAACAGCCTTAGAGACCTTGTTAGAATTGTCACCTGAGGAAATCCCTGTGAACTAGCTAGAACAGTAGAAATGAAGAACTAAGGAGGGAGGGTATAAGAGCACAGAGCAGAGAAAAGGCTAGCAGTCCATTTTTGCCAGGTTCAGTGTGTCTGCGTGTGTGTGTGGGGGGGGGGAGTCACCCTCCCCCACAGGCACCAGACCCAGGCCAAAGCTTGAAAGCAATTTGTAAATGATGGGAGGAAGGACCAAAACAACATAAAGCCATAAAGCGTGGACATCTTCAGCCTGTTATCAAGTACCCCAAAGCCCCACTCAAGCCAGGGCATCCCTCTGCCCCAGAAATCAGTCCAATCCCAGAGTGCGGCTGCACTCTTGATGCCCTGCATTGAGGGGCAAGCCCCGGACAACACGGAGGCACTGGGGCGGGCGAAATTCGTGAACTTTTGTACTCTTGTGTGCTGCTGTCGGCAAAGCAAAAATAATGAAACTTTGTGATATGTTTGTAAATGATTTCGAATGACCCCTCGCCCTGCCCTTCACCATTAGTGCGCCAGTCTCAGCCTAGGGCGGCTGGGTGCCTGCCTCCGGGTTTGCAGCAGTAGCGGCAGCCGCAGCCGCAGCAGTAGCAGCAGCAGCAGCAGGAGGAGAATTCAAGAGGCCAGCGGGGCTGAGGGCCCAGGAAGGTAAAAATGCTCTACTATTGATACAGCTTGCAGTGGCCACTACTCTGACTCTGGAATAGGCAAAGGATGTTCCCTTTTGACTTTTTCTTTAGCTGCTGCTGAGGGCTTTTTGGAAAATACCACTTGATGGGGGGGTGGAATTTGGGTTCTGAAAGGGGGGAGTAATAAAGCTGCCATCCATGCGATGGATTATTTTTTCCCCCTTCTCTTCTTTCTGAAGGAGGTCCTGGTTGCTCAGCTGCTCGGTAACCCTGCCCTGGCAAAAGAAGGAGGGAATTCATTGCTGCGAATTGTCACCAAGCCTATCGGGGCTACCTGAACTGTCTCAGAAATCCGCCTTTCCTGGAGTTCTTGGTGGCCTGGATGAAGAGACCAAGGCTGGCAGCAGTCTGGGTATCTGCCCTGGGTAGGAGCTAAAGGTTGTAACGTTGTCTATATATACCCTGTAGAACCGAATTTGTGTGGTATCCACATAGTCACAGATTCGATTCTAGGGGAATATATGGTCGATGCAAAAACTTCACATTTCCCCCCCGACATAGCCAGAGACAGAGGCGGAGACTAGTGGTGGCTGGAGGCGGCCAGCCACCTCTGTTTCATTACCTTGGACTCCAGGACGATCAACTTTGTGTGGTGACGTTGTGCAGCCCTTTCCTGGAGAAACTCCTTACCTTTATTTAAATAGAGGCTCCAGCGGGTGCTGTTGCAAAAAGAAACCTTAACTGGTTGTATGGCTGCAGGGCCAAAAAGGGCTAGGTTTTATGGGGTTGGGGAGCAAGGTGAAAGGCCAGCTAGTTTCAACTGCAGCTCCATCCTGCAGAAACGTGAAGGCGAGGGTTCCCAAATGAAGGGCTCACCTGGTGCTTAAGGCCCTGGTGTGGGAAGAAAGCAAGCTGGGAGGAAGACTACTTGGGGACCTCTGGGCTACATTTGGGCAAGTTGAAGGTCCTGTCACCCCTTTCCCGGTCTAACCCTCAGCTGAAGTCGCCTGGACAGTGAGGGCCTCCTGACACAACAGCAAGACCCAGCTTCAGCTAGGAACAACAGACTGGGCACTGGCAGAAAAGCCTGGTGGTTATTCATTGCCTAACTTAATTCTGGCCCACCACATTCTGGTAACTTTTGGGTGACCCTGATGAAGACAATGCGGCCGACAGGGTCTTTGTATAAGAAGAGTCTTGGCTCCCGCCAGGAGCAAGGTGCCGGCCCAGGACCCTCCCCGAGTCAAAAGCTGCCTTGCCCACCACCAACCCTTCCTGACTTTGCACCCCAATAGGAAGATTCATTCTCTCTTTGAACTGTGCCCACTTTGGGGCTGCTCCCGGCGATGGTGAGGAGGGCATGGAGGGTTAACAAAGTCAGTGGTAGACAAAAAAAAAAGCTGAGATTGTCTGGTGGGAATAGGGGTGCGGGGGTTTGGAACTGCATTAACATCTGGCAGGGACCCTCAAATGTGGCATGGCAAGTCACTTGATTACACGTATGTTATTTAGTTAAATTTGTGAAAATTATGAGATGCTCACCAACCCGGTGATAAACTTCCTCCCTCCCCATTGGCTGGCCTGGTCACATGGCCGCCCAACTTTATTCAGTTGACAGCAAGTAGGAGGGCCCTATGGAAGGAGAAAAAAAGACAACACGAGAAAAATTAGTATTTTCTACCTTCTGAAATTAATGGCCATGAGTTCGTATATGGTGAACTCCAAGTATGTGGACCCCAAGTTTCCTCCGTGCGAGGAATATTTGCAGGGTGGCTACCTAGGCGACCAGGGCGCCGACTACTACGGCGGCGGGGCACAGGGCGCCGACTTCCAGCCCCCAGGGCTCTACTCGCGGGCCGACTTCGGTGAGCAACCCTTCGGAGGCGGCGGTCCTGGACCGGGCACGGCGCTGCCGGCTCGGGGTCACGGACAAGAACCCAGCGGCCCCGGCGGTCACTACGGTGCCCCGGGAGAGCCGTGCCCAGCGCCCCCGTCTGCGCCCCTACCGGGCGCCCGGGCCTGCAGCCAGCCCAGCGGCCCCAAGCAGCCGCCCCCCGGGACGGCGCTCAAGCAGCCCGCGGTGGTGTACCCCTGGATGAAGAAGGTGCACGTGAATTCGGGTAAGGCGCGGGCTCCGCGACCTCGCGGCCCTCTCCCCACCCTCCATCCTTTGGCCTGGGCCCCAAGGGGGCGCGAGTGGGTGGGGGCTGGTGAAGCTTCCTTGGGCGCTGCAATTACTCTCTCCATAAATTTTTATAGCCCAGGGAGCAGGCCGGGACCATGTGGCTGCTGCTTGGCTGTGGGCGCAAAAAAAAAAAAAAAAAAAGAAAAAGAAAAAAAAAAAGAAAGAAAGAAAGAAAAGAAAAGAAAAAGAAAAAAGGGGGGGTGGGTGGATGGGGGTGGGGATGAGGTGGGGGCGATGACTCCATTTTCGCAGCGGAGAAGGGCATTTCCAAAATCCTTAAGGATCCGGAGGTCTGGGTGGGCCAGGAAGAAGGGAGCGCATTTGGGGATGGGAGGCTGTGAGCCTGGGGGCGTGGGTGCGTGGAGGGGTGGCTGGGAGTGAGTGAGTGTGTGAGCAGCCCGGGAGAGGGCGGGAGGGAGGAAACGGGGAGCTTGGGCGCGCGGGGAGGGCCGCCGGCTGCGGGGCGCGTCAGGAAGTGAGCCGCAGAGGCCAGCGAAGGGCCTGACTGGTGGCAGTGCGCTGACCTGGCTGCCCTGCCTATTTTGTCTCCTAGTGAACCCCAACTACACCGGTGGGGAGCCCAAGCGTTCCCGGACGGCCTACACCCGACAGCAAGTGCTAGAACTGGAAAAGGAATTCCATTTTAACAGGTATTTGACTAGGCGCCGTCGGATTGAAATCGCTCACACGCTGTGTCTGTCCGAGCGCCAGATCAAGATCTGGTTCCAGAATCGGAGGATGAAGTGGAAAAAAGACCACAAGCTGCCCAACACCAAGGGCAGGTCATCATCTTCCTCTTCCTCATCTTCCTGCTCTTCTTCAACTGCCCCAGGCCAGCATTTGCAGCCAATGGCCAAGGACCACCACACGGATCTGACGACGTTATAGAAGTGGGGACCCTGGGCCCATCCCTCCCAGCACTCCAGGCTGAGCTGAAGCTGCGGGGGCAGGCCGGGCCTGCTGCCACCTCACTGGGCTCTAAGGTACTGTGGGGGTGGACCTGGGACCTGCAGACCATCCTCGGACTAGGTTAGCTTCCTGCCCGAGGTTAGCCCCCTCCCTTGAGTGGGGATGGGGGTGGGAGGGTGGGCGGGATTCTCTAAGTATATTATCATATGGCAGGAGCTACTGAGAACATAAAACCTTGGTGAGTCATTAAACTCATGAAAATCTCTACTGTTGGATTTTAAATTTGCAAATGAAGGTTGAATGCTTTACCCCAGGGTGCATTTGAACACTCACCCCCACACCACTCCTCCAGGGAGCTTTGTGGTTTCGTGAAGTGGGGGAGTTGAGGCAGAATGTTGGCCACCTGGTGCTAGGTACTTTGAGAGGGAGCAAGAGATCTGGGACAGAATTTTTTTTAACTTTCTGGGTTGTCTATAGTATTTCTAGTGTGATAAAGAAATATTTTGCTTCCAATGGCCCCATGCCCAAAGAAATGAATCTAAGAAGGAAATGAAAACGGGTTATTTTATGTTTAGATTATATTTGCTTACATATTTATTTGTTGGGGGAGGGAGTACAGAAAATAGCTGACACCTGCGTGCCAAAAATCTTAAGCTGGTGAAAGGGGCTGAGCTTCAAGGGAGATGAGTCAGAGATGTGTGGATTCACTTCTGACTCGGTATCCCAGAATTTTGAACTCCACCCCCTCTCACTCCCTAAAAATATGTATAGAAGGCCCTTGACCCCTCCAGAGGGAGACCAAGGATCCACTGAAAGTTGAATTCTTGAAAATGGATTTCCACATGTGCTCCCCCCCCCCCACCCAGCACTGTGCTCACAAACAGTTCTGGGTGGCTGAAGGAAAGAGGAAAAAAGAAACAAATGGTCCAACATTTTTTCCTCTGGGGAAAGAAAACAAAACCTGTATGTTCTTGGTCTTCAGATAATGACTGAATTTTCTGTTCCAACTGGATTCCAAATGTCCCAAGTACTCCATAGAGCAGTGTTTTATAGGAAACAGCATATGGCCCGTCTGGGGGAGGGGCTGTGCAGTAGAGAGAAAGTGGGCATGTGAGGAAGTCTCATTTTAAAAGAAGAAACTAGTAGCATCTAGAAGTCTACAAAAGTTTGTCTTAAGGAGTTTTCCCCCTGAAGTTTTGATTAAGAAAAAAAACAAACAAGGAAGTTTCTCTCAAGCCATTCATTAGAAGCAGAAGTCTAAAGGTTTTCACCAACCCCCTCTTCTTATTTGCCTTGAAAATAGTGGTTTAACAACAGTCATTTTCAAACAACAAGAGAGATGTTCCCTTTCTAGGCGTGGCAAGAGTTCAAAGCTCATTTTTCTAAAATGCTCACCCTTAAGGATAAGGAAGGGGGTGGGGGGAGTCAAAGGTAATGACAAGACTTCATGGAATGAAATGAAACAAGTCTTTGAAAGTTTGAACCCCAAAGCTTTGTGCTTCCAAAAAGAAACCCCTGATTTCAGCTACCAAAAAAGTGAGAGGCAGTGTGTGTGTGGGGCGGGGGGGAGTAAGCTTAAAACTTAACTCTAAGATCCATAATGAGGTTATTTTTCAGTGCTTCAGAATACTTGACAAAGTTTAAGTGGTCATCTTTAAAACAGACCTAAGTGGAAGAGGGAGAAGGTTTTCTGTAGGCCTGTCCACTGCTCTGTGTCTCCTGAGAGCCTGGGGCAGGTATTCATTCCCTGGTTGTCCCTAAGCTGAAACTCCACTTCTCTGAAGTGTCTTCCATGCCTTGTCTTTTGTATTGGACCCTGGGGACAGCTCTTTGTTCCTCCTTGGGGTGAGCCTGGCTCTCAGACTTGCACATGGCAATACTTGAATATCACCACGTCGGGATATTAAAGATGGATATTCCTGCATTATTCACATCATTGTTTCTATGACAAAAAGCACAGAGTTCATACATAGTCAAGATGTCTTTTTTCTGACGCCCTCACGTTGAGAAGCTGAAAAGGTATTTTACTGAAGTTCGGCTAAATTACAGAATCAGGTTCATCCAGAGGACAAATTTTCTATTCGATTAGCTGTATTTCAGCAGGGAGGACTGACCTCTAAACCCTTAACCTTTTGGACTCTAACTACCCTTCACTTTTTTTTTCCCCCTCCTCTGACAAGGAGAGCAGTCTTTGGATATGGCATTTGAAAAGAGCCACTATCCTTAGGCAAACTGGAAAGTTGCTAAGATTTTTTTTGTTTTTGTTTTTTTGAGGTAGGGTCTTGCTCTAGCCCAGGCTGACCTAGAAATCATTATGTGGTCTCAGGCTGGCCTCGAACTCATGGTGATGGTGATCCTTCTACCTCTGCCTTCCAAGTGCTGGTAATAATGGCATGTGTCACCCCTGGCTAAGATTGTTTCTTAAAATCCAAACCTGCACAAATGTTAAGCCTTCTTCTTGGGACAGGAAAAGTAGATATTTTCTCAACCTATGATCATTTTTGAGACTATGATATAGATGGTCCCTCTCCCTAGAAATTCTGATTACTCACCCATCTTCAGGCCAAATGCCACCCTGCCCTCACCCATACCCCAAAGGAAAGCCAGCAGGCACCTTCTCAAACACAGCCCACTACTTTGGAAAGTGATTTAATCATAGAAACAACTTCTTTGTTTATAAGTCTCAGCTCTGCTTCTGAGCTTTGAGGGACTGTCTTTTGAAATGTTAATGGAGACTGCTTGGCCCACAGGGCAGCTCCCAGTTCCGAAGTCCTGTTCGGACCCCAGTCTCCATTTGGGCCCCATAGGAGTGGACAAGGAAAGAGGCAGCTTTCCCCCATCCCCCATCTCCAGCCCAGCCACCTAGGGCAGGGAAGGAAATGAGCCTCCATCTGGGGAACGTGCTCTACTGAAAGCTAGACGTGGAAAGGCCCTAGTGCCCATTTGCTATTATTTATTCCCAGTTTGTTCCTCCAAATATGAGCCAGAAGTGTTTGTTTTGATGTTTGGTTTTTTTTTTTTTTTTTAAACCTGTGTTAGGGTGGTGACTGGGAGCACAGAGTGGAGTGTTTGCTGGAGGTACCACACTGCTCTCTGAATCCAGTCTCACTTTGTCCACTGCAAGCCTTTTGTTGTGAGATGACATTGTCAGTCAGCCCCATGGAATCTGTTCACACGAGATGCTTTTGAAACAGAGTTGACCATGTTTTGCTGCCACTGATTAAAGTATTATTTATACTGATTGTTGCCTGTAGTTTTGATGTAATTCGTTGATCTATATTTGAAATAATAAAATCTGTAGTAAAATCTCCCTCCTGTTTGGTGCCTTGACAGAGCATTCTTTGTTAAGTTTTCTGAGAGCTAACATCCAATATAGACATTTTATCTTGTTATCTTCTGCAATAAATTAGACACCAATTATTTGATGTCTATGGTGTGAAGGCTAAACCATACAGGGCTTAACAATCTAGCCCATCTCACCCCCCCCCTTACCCACACATTCCCAATTTGGCTAATATCTTTCATGAGCATTGGGAAACTTGAAGTTGGGTTCAGGTTGCAAGGTGGTGGGCATCGTATGTTGAAAGAAACAGAAGTTACTGCCTGGGTAACAGGGGGGGTTTCACATTGGTTTTCTGCCATGGTTAGTTCTGGATTCCCATCAGTCTTGGAGCTCTCAGGGCAGGTCTTTCTGATTTGTTGTACAAGAAACTTGGTGCTGAGCTGAGCTGGGGCTGCCTGTTGGCTGCTCTGGTCTGACCTGGGCCTGGCTGGCCCGCAGTCTTGGGCTGCTACTTTTGCGGTGCAGCTCAGTCCCACTGAGGCCTCCAGCACCTGCCCTTCCTCCCTGCACCCCTCCCACCCCTCAGACAACAATAAACACTCCTCACTATAAAAGTATCGTGCACGTTTTTATTGAGAGGGTTTTCCCACATCTTGGCCTCGTTCTTTAAGAGGGGGCCAAGACAGGAGTCCTAAAATAGATGGGGTGGGGAGGGTGGGGACGCTTACTTGAGACAGGAAATGAGCAGTATGCATAAAATCAGACATGTGTCCTTAATATATGGAAGGGCTCGCCCCAGACGCGTGGACATGTGTATGTATTAAGTGCGCAGACAGAAGTTTAAATATTCCGACACATTTTATGATTGTCCTCTGCCCGTCTTCCGGCTAATGGTTCCTCCTGTGCCCACCAATACATCAATACGGTGGTGTGTATGGAAGTCACCACCGGCAGGGATGAGGAGGAAGCGAGTCCTTAGCTGAGCTGGCTGAGCCCAGTCCATCATCATCATCATCGGACTCTGGGCGCACGGGCGCTTCCCGCCGGCCATGTTGGGGAGCCCTCCCTGCCCCCCGCGCCGGGCTGGGCGGCCAGGGCTCACCCGCAGCCAGCCGGGGGAGGGCCTTTCATAACCCGCAGAATTTTCAAAGTGCGAGGAAGATGATAAGAATAGATTTCTACAAGTCCCGACCACGTGATTGGCGAAATAATTAATTCAGCACGTCCCTTAAGAAACACGGAGTCGTCATTAATCTGCCACGAAAAGGGCTCTCTCCGACTCGGAAAGTGCAGGATCCCACGAACATCGCCCGCCCAGGGGGGCCGCGGCGGCGGGCGCCCCGGGCCTGCACCCCCGGCCCCGGCCCCGGCGCGGCCCGCCCCGCAGGTAAATATTTTTGGCGACTTTTATTTCATCAGATTTAAATC
Source organism: Dipus sagitta (assembly GCA_036346955.1). Classification (NCBI taxonomy): domain Eukaryota; kingdom Metazoa; phylum Chordata; class Mammalia; order Rodentia; family Dipodidae; genus Dipus; species Dipus sagitta. The sequence goes on along the minus strand of CM070774.1, from coordinate 62,526,730 downwards.
CTTAATGAACTTAGCTGTCAGAAGCGTTGACAAATAGCTGCCTTTGCTTCCTGATTTGGAACCGCGCGCCGGCGAGAAGTTGTTAGTGGCTTGGATGGTGACCTTTGGTTCAGCGAAGCTGTGCACTTATGAAAAATTACCGAGAGCGGCCGAGTGTGTGTGAGATGGAGGGAGAGAGAGAAAGAGAGAAAGAGAGAGAGAGAGAGAGAGAGAGAGAGGCTGGGGTGCGGGGGGTGAGGGGCTCGGGTGCTCCGAGACAACAGGACTGGTATTAAAAAAAAAAAAAAGCCCGCCCGGTTGGGGACACGCCTGGCGCACGCGGGCCGAGGTTGCCCGGTCGCCTGTGTCTACCGGGAACAATGGTCGCTGTCACGGCATCTGCCGCCTATTCTTAAAACCGGCGAGAAAAGGCCCCGGCTCTCTTTTCAAGCGAGGGTCGTAAATTTTTCTTTGCGTCATAATAGAAGGCTATAAAATCGAGTTGAAATTTTACCCCAGGCAGGTTTTAACCAACAGATAATGATTTCCGAGTTGCTTCTCCCGCTGTCCTCCCTCCCCACCCCAAGGTCTGCTGCTCGTCACCCCAGCGAGCAGTTTCTCCTTCTTTCCTCCTTTAGTTGAGCGTTTGTATTTTTTTTTTTTTTTTTTTTTTTGAAGATCTAACACAAAAGGAAAAGAAGTTCTTGCGGCTGGAGTCAGAGTCCCAGGCGAAGGGAGGCCTCCGGGGCAAGGAGTGTTTGGGGAGGTCTGGGCGAGCTGCAAAAGGCCGTTTCTCTGGCTCGCTCCCATTTCACCCTCTTTCACCCGGCACGCCGCCGAGAAGATGTGACGACCTCAAAATTCACTCTGCCACCCCCACCCTTACCCCAAGCTTGCTTGCGACCTAGGCTGTGGCAGTAGCAAGCATTCTCTTCCACTAGCTCCAAGCCCAGACTCGTGTGTCAGGGAGAACGGCCATTCCTCTCTTTCCCCCGTGTATCTGCGTGAAGCCTCCATTGACTTTGAGGATGATTTCTGCGAGCTGGGACTGGCGGTGTGTGGTGGTTGTTTGGGGGTTGTGTGTATGTTTTCATTTCATTTCTTTTATTTTTTTTTTTGTGTGTGTGTATTTCCCCGTCAGGACAGAAACAAAGTTCCCCCGTTATGAATTATACATTCAAACAATAACACATTAATTCAATTATTCAAAGATGACAAATGTTTATGTGCTTTGCAAGTGACTCCAGTGCGCAGATTCCAGGCGCTTTCACTGAGCTGCTAGTATTTTTCTCAATGAGAATTGTGTCCTCTCCCACCCCACCCACTGCAACCCACCCAGACATCCCCCTGGTAGGCCCAGAAAGGAACCCACAAAAAGCCTCCCCAACCAGGCTGGCGGCCAGGCAACCAACAGCCTGCTAAGGCCTGGGCTCGGCGGGCAACGGCCCGGCTATTTTATCAGTGTGACAATTGCCCTGGTTGGTGTGATAAATCATCGTAAGTAATTCCTGAAAGGGTGTGAGGCTGTTGGGGGCCGGGCGAGGACTGTAAATCTTTCCGGTTTATTGCTCTATGAACATATGCTCCGATTGAAGAAGGCTTAGATCCTTTCCTGAAGACAAATTCCCGCAAAGCAGCCCCCCTCTTTGGCTAGGGATTAACACTGCTTCGGGGGGCCGGGTCCGCAGGCTCAGCCCCTGGCGGGAGGTTTGGGGGCGGGATCCTCTGGGTGGAGGTGGAGTGGGGGCTACAAGAGGCGTCCCGAGCGGGCTGGCCTCTAACTGGGACAGGTGAACAAAAGGAGGGGCTCCCCACGAGGTCTGGGCTCTCAGTTCGGCCGACACTACGTCTGGGACATGCTCGTAACTCTGGGTTCCCTCCCCCCCCCCCCCCCCCGTCGGTGCTCATTTATGGCTTTGGGTTGTTTTCGCTGGTTCAAGCCCTTGCCAACCAGGAAAGGCATCATTTCCTTGGAGGGTGCCGCTAAGAAGCAGAGAAAGACGAATTCAGAATCTTCCATAGCGTGGGATTTTGGGGGCACAGCTGGCCTGAGGGAGGCTGGTGGGAGCTCGCCACAAATCAGGCCCAGGGGTGCTTAACTTTTCTTCCAACACACAGAATCAGAGCCGCAACCCTCCACCCAATCACTTGGAGAGTGGCGGGGTCCTGTTCTGCTGTAATATTTCTAAAATAGAGATTTCCTTATCCCCCAGGTAAGGCTGGCCGCGACACATTTCGTAGGCCTGCTCGCCTTCTACAAGGCGCCGCAGGAAGCGGGAAGTAGCGCTTGGCTGTGGCTGGGTCTGAGGGATCCATTGGCCCAATGCAGATCTGGAGAAGCGCTGGTCACGGTGGGCAGTGGTTTGGCGCCTAGGCGGTTCCAGACCTCGAAGAAATTGGGTGTCATGCTCAGGGCGCAGAGAGGTCACATTGGGTCCCTGGCAGTCTGGCTTGCGGGGGGGGGGGCCCTCCTCCATCCCTCAGAAGTGGCAGCTTGCCTGCTGAGTCCGCGGATCCCCCAGCCAGGGCTCTAAGGACTGCCTATGGTGGCAGGGTGGCCGCCAGGGTTGAGAGCCAGCGCGTCCTACTTTGAGGCAGGAGCCTGTACTGTGGCACAACTTAGGTGCTTGGCAGAAGGTTAGTGAGAACAAGGGTAGCGGCCTAGGCTCCGGGGAGGGCACTTTGCCTGGATGTGGGCAGACGTCAAGTAGCGAGAGGCTAGGGGAGCCCTGGACGCAGGTCTCAGTGCCCTCTCCAAAGGTTTCCTTAAGAGAGGCAACGTCTACAAGTTCCAGCCCACTGGCAGGTCTGGCAGAAGGCCTAGCCAGGGTCAGAGGTCGTTGCGGGGAGACACTCTCATCCCACCGAGTGCTAGCTGAGTGGCTCCCAAGCTGCGAGGGATGGGGAGCTTTCCTTCGATCTCCCACCGGTTTTTCCTGCCCTTGGGAAGCCGCCGGGGTCCCACGCCTCCCGCGCCCCTCCTCCCAGCCCCCAGGCCTGGCTGCACTCCTGGGCTGGCTGGCGTGAAAGTTTCAGCCTCAATCAGTGCAATCTTCCCTCGGGGTCACGTGAACAAATATGCTCGCATTTGAAGGCAGCGTCTGTATTTCCCGACTATGAGGGGCTTTCCGGGGCTCTCTCCAAATCCAGAAAGGACCACGTTCCGAAAGCAAAACAAACCCGGAGCTTTGGGGGGGCCTAAGAGGGCTGGGCAGGAACCCAGGAGTGGGTGGGGGAGCGAGTGGCCGCCGCTCGGGGCCCGGGAGTCGACCGGCGGGCGGGTGGACCGACCTGCGCTCAGCGCAGGCGAAGCCAGCTTGGGGACTACGGACTTGTTCCTCCTGCGTTTATTGGTAGTTGAACCTCAGCCTGGTTCCGTTCTACCGGGAATTCCGTGTGCTTGGGTATATGGCGGAGTCTGCGAGCGCGCAAGACCAGGGTTGGGACAGTGTTGTCTGCAGACAAAGGGGGAAGGCTAGCTCTGCCCCCCACTGGCGCCCACTCTGCGACTGAGGACACCAGGTTGATGATAAATTGGGACCCAGGTAAGCAATTGCATGACAAAATGGAAATCTTTGGGCACGGGGCTGCTTGCTGCCCTGAGCGGGATACTAAATATGATTTATTTTGTGTAATCTGTGATCTTGATTATTGCCAATTGGTGAGGCAGCCCGCGTAGACCTAGATACACTTCCACATATACATCGAGGACGGTGATTAATCGTAAGGAGATTCGCTTTGTGGGGCCATCCCCCGCCTACCAAAAGGTTAGGAGGACACTACCTTGCCAGGTTTGGAGGGTGGCTGGCAGCATGGAGGGTGGTGGTTTGAGGAAGGGGTATGGTGAGTGGGTCTGGGTGCTGGAGTTAGTATTTTGAATGTAAAGTGTTCAGTTATGAGAATGGGCTGAAAATGAAATGAATAAAAAGAAACTTTTTTTTTACACTGTCATTGCCAAAGTAAGATGGAGCATCATATTAACCCCGTGTCCCGGGCTGCTGGACTGGGTGCAGGCGGGCTGATTTATATGTATTTTAAATAAACTCAGTGGTCAGCCAGCTCCCTGCATTGTTCTGGGAGCCAGCTCCACACACTCAGCCTTTACCTCTTGCTGTTGTATTTTTTTGTTATTATTGATAGTCAAAATGCACCCAAATTCAAAAGAACCCCCAAACTACCTTGAAGAGTTTGAGAGACTTCTCTATGAGACTGCTCTCTCTCCAGTGTAGAACCCTACATTACTATGATGACAGAGAACTGGCTTAGTGTTTCTGGATCCTTCTCCCCCAAAGAATCCAGAGTGAAAGCTAAAATCATCTTGATTCCCACATCCCACCTATTCTTTTGTTTACTCATCCTCGTGGCTCCAGGCTGGGAGTAGAAAGGGAAAACCATCCTAGGTCTTTCTCCACCAAGGCCAGAGTCAGTGACTATGAGCCTGAAGTGAGCCGGGGAAAGCTACTGAACCTGACTGGACCCGACTGGTACACGAGGAAGGGACTCAGAAATCAAGACGCACTCTCTGTATTTATGTTGGGACAGGCCCCAGTGGGAGGACTGGTTTCCCAGGGTCCTCTTCATCAAAGGACAGCAAGAAAGTTGTTTTGTCAATCAGCTGTGCTTGGCTCCATCAGAATTTGGAGTCGGTGGACATTTTTCTTTGCTGGCTGCCTTGGAGCTGCAAGCCTGGCAGCTTAGTCAGCTGAATCCAATTACTGCAAGCAGCATTTCATTTGGCCCCATGGAGCACTCACTTATAACTTCCCGGAAAATTTCAATAATCCTTACCAAGGCCCTATCCCAAAGAGTTTTCTTGGGGTGCTGCTGGGAGGTGGGGTATGGTGCCCAGAGTGCCCAGAGCCACCTCTTCCTGACAGCTTGCCCACAGAACTCTCTTCCTTCTGCTGCCCTACTCTCTGGCTGTGGAAAGCCTATTAGAACTGATGGGGAAGAGCCTCGATTTGGAGGATCCGGAAAGGCAAAGTTGGGCCAATGCTACATAGCGGATGGGCAGGGGAAGGAGCCCAGGAGAAGGCACTGAGGTGTATGTGTGTGTGTGTGTGTGTGGGGGGGGGTTCTTATGGCCGGCCCAACTTTAGCTAACTTGGGGTCCTCAGTTCTTTCTACTTCCCAAGACTCCTAAGCCTAGAACTCAAAGCACACCACACACAGCAGAAAGCCCAGGCACAAACTTACCCTATTCCTTCCTCCGTGCCTGGAAAACAAAATCTAGTTAGATGCGTTGTTTTTTTGGGGGGGGGTATCCGCAGTTCTAAGTGGCTTCTCAACTGTTCCTCTGAGGGTAAGCTCTTGCTTCTAGAGAAGCCTTTTCCAAAAATATATTTTTTTAAATAAGCCGCTGAAGTTGACGTCCGCCCATGCAAATGTAGTATTTAAAGTTGCCTTGGGATTGGGGCCATGGGCTTGAGCATCTTGCTACCCTGCCTTTCCATTGCTCCACCCTCAGGGCCAGGCCCAGCCAAGCTGGCTGGAGGGTGGGAGGTTGGCAAGTGGTATGCCTCCCCCGGACCTGGGTCATCTGGGAAGCTGAAACCCAGGCGGCAAAGTTAGGAGCCCTACCAGGCTGGGATCTCTCTGAGGCGCTTCCGTTGGGTGTTCATTAAGGGGTGAGTTATTGCATCTCGAGCCAAAGGTCACTTCAAAGGCTTATGGCTGTGCTCTCTAGTCTTTAGAAGCGCCCCCAACGCTTTGTGTGGGGCTTTCCCTGGTGCAGTTTAGTGTTTGCAAACTACTGAGTCGACAAATTGCACAGGGCAGATGCAAGAGAAAGACTGTGTCTCTTTCCTTTCACCTGACCAGGGGCCAGCACCCGCTGAGCAGCCATGGTGGGGAGCTGCTGGTTAGGCTTTGTTTTGGGGTGGAGGTGGGTAAGGCTGTTGGGTTCCTCAGACGGTTTACAGCCTAATCCAAAGTGGGTATACCTGACCCAGAATGCATTGGGCACTCACTGGAATAAATCTGGGGTACTACCTGACATAGAGATGTAATATACAAACCAGGAAACAAGCTCCCTTTTCACCCAGGCCCATTCCACAGCTCAAGTAGAACCCATCCAGGTGCCCCTATATATCCACCCTCCTTTCCAGATGCCTTAAACTGTAGCTTTCCTCTCAGCTCCATCCAGCGCTTACCTTGCCCTGCTAACCCATTTGGCTCACCTCCTGACCAGAGGATCAGGCCTTTTCTTCCAGTCCAGGATCTCCCCTCCCCTACCCTAACAAGGATTTTGGCCTCCAGCTCCCCAGGAGCCAACTGCATTCTGCCGGGGAGAAGACGTCTGGAATGTTTGCAGGCACCACATACAATAGCCACATTGATTATGACACCCTTAAAGGGGATAAAGTCTTTCCTCTGAGTCTTCAGTCGTATGTTGGTTAAAAAGGAAAAAAAAAAAAGGAACGGGCTGCTATAGAGTTTTCCATTTTGTTCCAGATCCTCCTCCTCCACAGACTATCAAAAGAAACCGAAGAGCCTACGAAAAGAAAGACACAATTCAAGAACACACACACATACAAAATTGTGGTGAGTGGGGTGATTTAAATAAGTAATTTCCAGGACCTTTCCATTTCCCCTGCAACTCAAGGTGGCCGTCTCAGGACGCATACATCAAGACATAAAACAAAGGGCGACTTTGAAGTGAATCACCTCGGTGTGAACGGCCGCCTGTTCCATGATGACCGATCATCGGCCTTTAAATTTATGGCGCTTTAATAGGGCGATCCCAGTACCTTAAATGCAGGGTGCGTTACAGTACTGTGTTATCCGGGCCTACACAAGAGTGACTTAGAAAGGGCAGCTAGGACAGAAGAGGCTCAGGTTCAGAAACCAGTAGAATGTGGGCAAATGGCAAAAACAAAAATAAAAATTAAAAATTAAAAAAATCTCTTCCCAGCAACCCCGCAATAGAGGGCTTTTTAAAACCGTCAGGGAGAAGAGTAGACTTGCTCGGTTCCAGTGACTTAACCGAAATGTTCTGGCTTTGGTCCTGGAAGGGAGAAGAGCTGGGGTGGGGGGTGGCCGCTTGAACCTCAGAATTTTGAGAGTAACCGGTGCCAGCAGCGCTCCATCGCCCCCCAATTGAGCAGGGTTTCCCACCGCCATTCACTACCGTTGCCATGCCGAACACAGCCCGGTGCAGTCGCCCCCTTCCAGCCCAAGCCTCCCTCTCCCCGGGCCTCCCTGGGACCACCGCGGACGAGCGGGCGAGCGCCGGGCCGGTCTCTGCGCGTCCGTGGAGCCGCCTCGCGCCGGAGGCCTGGGCGGGCGGCAGTTCTTCGGGCCTGGGCGAGGCCGGCGCGTCTCCTCCGCCTCGGGCCCGAGCAGCGCAGCGGCCACTTTATATACGATCCCGCTGCTGCGGCGCGCGGAAAAGCGCGCGAGCGGGAAAAGTGCGGAGTAGGGAATTCTTTTGCTGCGCTGCCTCCTACGCGGAGCCTGCTTTCCACTTCTGAAAAGTGCCGGGCCTTGGGAAGTGTTTTTCTTTTCATTCCTTACTGAAGCGTTTACTGCCGCCTTGGTCGCAGTCATAAATTTTGTTACAAACCACAATGACAGGTGCATTGATATGCACCGTGAGAGCTCCAGCTGCTTAATAACCCCGTCCCCTGGCCGCTGCGAGCGCCTTTTATTTATTCGGTATCATATTAGGTATTGATCCTGGGTAGAATTAAGTGCAGTGAACAAGTATCACGGCTCCATTGCTTCGGAGACAAGGCGGGCTAGGAGAGCTAGCAGGGCCTTGGAGCCGGCGAAGGTAGCTCCGAGGACGGATGCCTTCCTCCCGGCTACAGACCGTTTGGCCAGGGTCTTCCGGGCCTGCGGTTAAGCCTCCAAGTTGAATTGGGTAACTTCCAGGGACTTGGGAAAAGAACTAGGCAGTCCCGTTTGGCACCCCATCCCCAAGAGGAGCAGGGGACGCGCTGGAGGGGGTTGACTGTCTGCTCTGTTCGCTGGAGGGGTGGGGGAGAGGAAAGGGCCACTGAGGACTTCCAAAAATGCCAATCCTGCTCAACCGCTCCCCCTCACCCCCGCCCAAGCTGTCTTCAGCACCCCCAAGGCATTTGGATTTTGGAACTCAAATGAGAAAAGGTACCAAAGGGTGAGAAAAGAAAGCCTTAAAAAAAAAAAGTGGTGGTGGTGGGGTGATGGAAAAGATGAGCCACTGAACAGTTGACCATTGTCCAAATGATTTATGACCCAGTCCTGCTTTTTAGGTTCAAACAGAGTTCACAAGGAGTTGGGATTTCTGGAAAGGAATAAGCCTTTTTTTTTTTTGAAAAGCCAGTTTTGTAACAATATTCTCAGATTTGCATTAGTAGAGGGGCTTCTTTGGGGCACTGTATCTTTTGGGGGGCCTGCAAAGTCGTTTCCAGTGAGGACAGAAGAGGAGCTACCCTTGCTTGTGGAGAAATGGACATTATGGTAGTGGGATCACGATGGAGTGGGCCTGGAAATTCCTCAAGACCGTATAAACAGACAGGAGCACGCCAGTTGCTCAGGAAGCTAACCAGTATTTGTACCTTTGGGTCCTGACCCAGAGCTTTCCTAGGTCTATGCGACGGGAACAAGTATGGAAAGCCCTCTGTCCTGTAGACCCCAAGAAGCTGCTTCAATGTGGAAGCTCGACCTTTCAAGATAAATTCAAGCAGCTTGGGAGGCTGGAGGGCTGTGGCCTGCTTCCACAGTTGTCAGTGGAATGACAGAAGTAGCAGCCAGTTCTGGTGGTCTCAGTGTTTGACATGACCATTTAGACACCTAGAGGGAGGCAGGGTTCCAGGCTGGGAGCAGGGGTCCTACAGAAGCTCTGAAAGTTAACCAAGCCAGCGTGCCAGGTTCTTTGGTCAAGGGGGTTAACACACTGAACTGCTAGTCACAGGGTGAGGATTCAGCTTTCCGCTTGATACTTAGTAACTTTACCAAGTCAGAGAATGATACTGAAAATTAACCAAATGAATGATAGTGTAGCTTTGTTAGGTCGACATCCTAACATCATACATTTATGTGCGCTAGTAGAAACAATCCTTACAAAAATTATATTAGTATTAGAACAACCCATTGAAAAAGGCCTGTCTTTCACCACATTAAATGGCATATTTGCTTATGTTATTCTAAAACAAGATGGGAAACAATACTATCAAGCAAAAGCTAACTGGAAGAATTTTCTTAGTTGGTTAGGCTTTTTTTTTTTTTTTTTTTTTTTTTTTTTTTTTTTTTTTTGTAAAAGTGGAGGTGGAAATAAGGTCTCATAGAAGTTGTTTTGCTTTCCGTGTTCCAGTTGGAATGGTTATGTAAGCTGCATAGTGTGGTCCATCAGGATGACCCTCATAGAAGCCAGAGAGGCTTCTGGAAAAGAGTTTTGCCTAAATAATGAGACCAAGAATTAAGACCAGACAGCTGACCTGTGAGCTTTCTTTATCAAACAGACAAAAGTGATTGAATGATATTAGTTATACTTTAACTCCTTAGGAGCCTTTCAGAAGGAGGGAGGAGGGTGGGAAGAGCACACCCCATGAAGAGTCAGGGGATACAAAAGAGGTAGAATTTGTCTTGTGTGGTGTTTTTTTTTTTTTCTTTCTCTCTCTCTCCTTTTTCTAATTCTAGGTCCATTCATCATGTCACAAGAGCTTTTCTCATTGGTTGTGGGTCGGGTGGGAGGTGGGGTGGAATAGATGGTCCAGAGCAGAGGTCAATAATAATATCTATTTATGTAAAGATTCAAGGGAAAATGATAAAGTTATAATATAAAAGCATTTACCATTCACCCACAGTACATGCATCTCAAAATCTAACTCCCTTCACCCATTTTCAGTGACATCCTTTTTAAAAGCAGTGGGAGGACAAAGGAAAGGGTGTAGAAAAATGCAGATGAAAGGAAGACTATTACTTAGCCTCATGTCTAGAAGTTTCCTTTTGCTTCTTATCATCTACTTTTCTAAATTGTTGATTTCACAGTTCTCATCCACAGAACTAACTTGTGTGGAGTCTCACTTTCTCTTCTCAAAGTGGACAGTCTGGGTCTTCATGAAAGATGCTGTGATTTTCAAGGTGGGGGATGGGGAGATACTTTAGGGGGAAGCTTTGGCAGTTCTGAGTGTGGAATAGGTCTTGCCTTTGCCCATCAAAATACTAGGATTAAGGATATAGCTGAGGGTACTAAGCTATGCTAAGCATGGTACTAAGCATGCACAGGTTAATGTCCAGCACCAAACAAATCAAAACTAGGGTTAAAATATTGACTGTGACTCATTCATTCATTCACTCATTCCTTCATTCATGCACCATCTATTCAATAACCATTTATTGCCCTTACTCCAGGCAGGACATTGTCTTGACTGTTAGGAATATGTGGATGAGTAGTACATAATCCTTATCTGTAAAGCATTCTCAGGTCAGGGGGTGACTTACCCAGTGAAATATATGAAGCCATAAGAGTTCCTCAAGTTCTGTTAGTTTGGGCATGGTCACATGCCTTTGATCCCAGTACTTGGGAGGCCTAGGTAAGAGGATCGCTGTGAGTTCAAGGCCAGACTGAGACTACATATAGGTCAACCTGGGCTAGAGCAAGACTCTACCTTGAAAAACTACAAAAAAAAAAGTTGTATTAATAATCTTAAGAGAAAGAAAATTCTCCAAGAGAATCTAGAGATGGGGGAGTTTAGAAGAAGGAATGGCCTTTACTTGCACTTAGAATTTCCTTCTAACTTTTTCAAGAGTTCATATCAGTTGACCTTCATTAAAGCCCAACTCCAGAACCTTGCCCCCCCCCCCCCACCATGATGTGGGTGGGAAGCAAAGAGCCTGGGCTGGTACTCCTACACTGACTGGTCTTGCCAATGACAGTCCCTCTGGGGCCTCTCACTTTTCTTGTTGGCAGGTCACCTGGAGCCTGGGGGCTGGCCCAGCTTTCTCAGGATTCAGCAGACACAGAAGTGGTGGTGAAGGACACCGTGGTGGTAGTCAATGTTATTTGAGCAGGGTCAGCAGGCCCTGGAGCTTCCTGAGTACACCATGCAGAAGGCGGCATACTATGAAAACCCAGGACTCTTTGGAGGCTATGGCTATAGCAAAGCCACTGACACTTATGGCTACAGCAACCCCCACCAGCCCTACCCACCTACTGCTGCCACCAACTCCCTGGACAGTGACTATCCAGGTTCTGCCTGCTCCATCCAGAGTACTGCACCCCTTCGAGCCCCAGCCCATAAGGGGGCTGAACTCAATGGCAGCTGCATGCGGCCTGGCACTGGGAATAGCCAGGGTGGGGGTGGTGGCAGCCAGCCTCCTGGTCTGAACTCAGAGCAGCAGCCACCACAACCCCCTCCTCCACCACCCACCCTGCCTCCATCCTCGCCCACCAATCCTGGAGGTGGAGTTCCTGCCAAGAAGACCAAGGGTGGGCCCAATGCTTCTAGCTCTTCAGCCACCATTAGCAAGCAGATTTTCCCGTGGATGAAAGAGTCTCGACAGAACTCCAAGCAGAAGAACAGCTGTACCACTGCAGGTAGTTCTCTGAGTGGGTCACTCCTAGACCATCTCCCTTTCAGACTGTCCCCAGGATCCCCATTTACTCAGGAACCAAGAGACTCAAGGCTGGAAAGGCAACCTTGGAGGCCATATATCCAAATTCCTAGTCCTGAAGAAACATCCATTCTGATTGGATTCCTGCCCTTGCTCACTTTCATTGCTGGTGCCATTACTAGGCAGGTCTCATGTTTATTATAGAAAGCGGTTCCTTATGTTGACATATTATCTGCTGTCTTGGGTGTTATAACTCAGCTTTCTCTTCCACCCAACAGACACCTATGATCTCAACAGTGGGCAGGTATGGCAGAAGTATCTTGAGTTCAAGGCCAGCCTGGGCTACATAGTTCCGGGCCAGTCTGGGGTACATAGGGATATCCTGTCTCATAAGACAAAAACCCAAACCAAACAAAACACATACACACACACACACACACACACACACACACCTTAGAAAAAGCTAAAGAGCCATGCTCAATTATCTACTTAATTTATCTAATTTCACAAAACATAAGTAGGTATGGGATAACATTCTCATTTGTCCAAGATCCATAGAATTGCACAGTGGTGGATTTGAACCCAACCAGTCCGACTCCAGGTAATACTAGACAAAACCACAAGATTGGCTCATGCCAGTCCAATGCTGCCGCTCCGGTGAATCCGTAACAGGGAGTGCATGCCCTGCTTCTCCGTGGAAGGCAGGACCCTAGAGTTGAGAAGGTCTTCTCTAGGTCCATCCCTGATGTGTGAACAAATGTGGCCATGGCCATGGGCTGCTGATGTCCGTTCCTTCTTTCTGCTCAGGCTGCTTAGCTCTCTTGACATTTTCTGGCCTAGTGTTCTTGGATGGGATTCATTTTCAGAGAGATGAACATGCTGCAGGGCCAGGCCTAGTTTGAGGTCTTGGATGTGGCTTGTTACCACGTCTCTGGTCTGCTAGATGCTCCCTGAACTACTGCTCCTGGGGTGGGGGGGCGGCATCTTCAGGCCTCCAAGCTCCTTTTCCTGCCCCTCCCTCCTCAGCTCAGGCGCAGGCCCTCCCTCCCAGGAGAGATCCATTTGTCTTCCCAAGGAGGGAGTGGACAAGCAGCTGAGAAGTGGCAGTGGAGGAGGTGAAGCCTTGTTGAGGTTGCTGCTCCTAGCATTTCCATACTCCACACGCTTCCAGTCTGGCTTTGGAACCCCTTAAAACCCTAGGGCAGAGTCTTTATTTGGGGATGTTTATCACTTCCCTGTTTGGAGGAGCAGCTGGACTGGAGTAGGTGCCAAGATCCCTACCCCTATTCTTCACTCCCTGGGGAGCTTGGCCCAGGAGCCTGCATCAAGGCAAGTTGGAGCTGCCCTATCACACCACCAGCAGAGGATGGGAGGAGTGCTCACAGAAGTCTAGTCCTTTTTTTAGGGTGGGGGCTCAGCAGCTGCTCCTAGCCTCTCAGTGAATTCCTCCATGGCCTCTGGGTTGAGATGAGATGATGGACTAGGATGCAGTAAATTCTACCTCTGAAGGCAGACGAAGGTTGCGGGTGCTACTGACAGGTAGGCTTCGAGTGAGTGAGTGGGTGGGGGTTGGAGAGTGAATTTATTCTTAAAATCTCCCCTCCCAAACGCTCCTTTCCTACTCCCAGCCAGGATTGGAAGGGGTGGAGGAAAAGGAAGCCAGGGAAAGCACCCTTCTGCAATCTTGAGCTTCCCTACTCCTTGTTCAGCGCCTTGTCTGTGTCCCTCCAACCCCCTGCCCAGGCGAGAGCTGTGAGGACAAGAGCCCGCCGGGCCCGGCGTCCAAGCGGGTGCGCACGGCGTACACGAGCGCGCAGCTGGTGGAGCTGGAGAAGGAGTTCCACTTCAACCGCTACCTGTGCCGGCCGCGCCGCGTGGAGATGGCCAACCTGCTGAACCTCACGGAGCGCCAGATCAAGATCTGGTTCCAGAACCGGCGCATGAAGTACAAGAAGGACCAGAAGGCCAAGGGCATCCTGCACTCTCCGGCTGGTCAGTCCCCGGAGCGCAGCCCACCCCTGGGCGGCGCGGCGGGCCACGTGGCCTACTCGGGCCAGCTGCCTCCGGTGCCGGGCCTGGCCTACGACGCGCCCTCGCCGCCCGCTTTCGCCAAATCGCAGCCCAATATGTACGGCCTGGCCGCCTACACGGCGCCGCTCAGCAGCTGCCTGCCCCAGCAGAAGCGCTACGCGGCGCCCGAGTTCGAGCCCCACCCCATGGCGAGCAACGGCGGAGGCTTCGCCAGCGCCAACCTGCAGGGTAGCCCGGTGTACGTGGGCGGCAACTTCGTCGACTCCATGGCGCCCGCATCGGGGCCCGTGTTCAACCTGGGCCATCTCTCGCACCCGTCCTCGGCCAGCGTGGACTACAGCTGCGCCGCGCAAATCCCCGGCAACCATCACCACGGACCGTGCGACCCTCATCCCACCTACACAGATCTCTCGGCCCATCACTCGTCTCAGGGACGCCTGCCGGAGGCCCCCAAACTGACACATCTGTAGCGGTCGCCCCGCAGACCCGAACTCGTGGCGCGCTATACCTCTCGTGTTTGGTGATGGGGGTGGGGTGGGGATGGAGGTAGTTGGGGGGAACCTTCTCCCCTCTCCGGCTCGGCGCTGCCTCCCGAGTCTCGGGCCTCCAGCGGGCCTTCCCCCGCCCCTCGCGTCCACCTTTGGGGTGACTCGCCATAAATCTGCCGCAAGCAAGGATCCTCCCCTTAAGCCTGACAGTGCCATAGACTGCGGACAGAGGGACTCTAATCTGGTAATAGCGTTCCTGAAGGTAAGTCCGAGACGCATCCGCGGCGTGTACTGAGGGACTGAGCCTGGAGAATCCTGGGCCTGGCCCGCATCTAGCTTAGTTTTGGAGACCTTTAATTTATATACTCCTTCTCCCTTCCTTAAAGGATTGCAACGGACTGAAAGATCTGTATTTATTATTTGAAGCGAGTCATTTCGTTTCCCTGATTATTTATCCTCGTCTTAATGTATTTATGTGTATATCTGTAGAATTCTCCAGCCGAGCTTAGGTACGCGGCGCTCCCAGGCCTTGGGGAGGGGGGAGTCACATTTCACCTTTTTAGTCCCCATGGTCTGAACTAGTTGAGAGAGTAGTTTTGAACAGTTGTAACCGTGGCTGGTGTTTGTAGTTGATGTAAAGGATTGAGACCACAAATTGTCCTTCATGGGTAGAGTCAGGCAGCCCGGTGGCATGGCACCCCCCCCCCCCACACACATGTTAGTCATTTCTCCAACAGCAGCAGCCCTCACCACTCGACACAGTTTATTGATTTCAAATTGTCTGGTACTATTTGAACAAATATTTAGAATAAAAAAAATTCTCAGTTGGAAGCGTATCTGTGTTCATCATGCACACTTACAAACAGATCATTCTGTTTATGGGGTGGAAAGAACAGGTAAAAGAATGAACCTTTGAAAAATGCTGTATTTGGGATGTGGCACACAAATTGGTGTTTGGAAGACACGGTTACATTTCAGCTATTGGAACCCGGTGGGGAAGATTCTGGGGATGCAAACCTAGAAACGCTCTGGCTGGGATGATTGGAAGTAAGTCTTTGCCAAAGCAGCACCTGCCGGGCTGTAGGCTGTTTGTACCATCTCTTCTAAGACCTGATGGACTGTTGTTATATTAGGGAGGCCAGAGTTCATTTTCTGCATTACATAATAAAAAAAAATAAACTTTGAAAAAAACCCCTGACAATCAAAGAAAAACACAAGAGCAATGGGAAGAACTGAGCTATGAAAAAGCTAAGGTGTGAAAGAAAGAACCGATTATTCTACAGACATGCACCTAAGCCTTTTCACTTGAAAGTGCTCTCGCAATTTTTTCCTTTGTAATGGTCGGTAGTTCATTTCTAAAGAAAACAAATGTTCTCCACGATGTAAAGTAATAAAAGTTTCATTAATGGAACACAACACGTATAAACAACTTGTTTACTCCTTTTTCTTTGTACAAAACGGGCAAAATGTCTTCAACAATTTATAACCCTTTTGTAAATATTGGTGTGGCTCTAGCTAGGGTCAGGCACTTACACCCACTTCTATGGGAGGGGGCCCTTGGAAAATGCCTTCAGATAAGGTTCAATTCCTTTGTATTTCAGCAAAGCCGGCCCACGCAACTCTATTTGGTTTGACAAATAATGCAACTCCTACTACATCCCTAGTGACACGAGGTGAATTCCCCATTGTGTGGAAATAACTTCTAACCTTCTGGTGGAACAACAATCGTTTCTATCTGGATGTTTGTATTTCACTAAGTAATGATGGCTCAAAATAATATTTAGTTTCCTTGTTCCTTTGTGCTGTTTTTTTTTAAATGGCATGTTAGATTGGGGGTGGGTGGGAATAGGCTTTTGCTAAATTTCACTCTATCCCAGCAGGTTTAAAGTATATATGTTGTAGAATTGCATCAACAGAATAAATGACTTCAACTGAAGGCATATTTTACCCACTCTCAAGGCTCAACATTGTTTTCTATGAAGTTTGCATCCATAGGCAAATTTTCTAATTGTCTTCTAAGAAATTATTTTTTAAGCTATTAGGGAAATCAGAGAAGAGCCCGCTGCCTTGTAGGGATATCAACCACGTTTCTTAACTGGCTAAATATTAAATAGATGAATTGTCAGGCTGTTTAGATTCCGCCCGGTTTCCCTCATCTCCTCTTCCTACCATAAATAATAATAAAAATACATAATGCATCATGGCTCCAGGCATTTTCCAGCGCAGTGTGTTACCGCAGGAGTATCTGCTGAGTCTGCGGGTGTCTGCAAAACCCCAAGTGTCATCTGTGGCTTAGGGTTTCATGGATTAGACTTTAAACGGTGTCTAGCCTGGCTGACATCAGCTTCCTCTCACACAAGCTCCAAGGAAGTGCCGGCTTGGGGGCTCCCTTTCCAAGCAGCCGCAGTTTCCTGGAGGCTTTAGTGTGTGTGTGCGTGTGTGTTGGGGGCGGGGGAGTCGCTTCCACCAAATCTGCTGCTTTCTTCCACTTCTGCAAGTTCCCAAGACTTCAGAGAAGAGCTGGGTCGGTTCCTGGCACGGGCGCGAGTCACGTGACGGGCACACTGGCTCGCTCCCGCGGCTGGTGGGGCGAGTCCTGGGAGGGCGCGCTCCCACGCGGCCGCCGCCCGGGAGAGCGCTCGGCCCGCCGCACAACCATTTAAAACTTCATAAATTATAAACAAGCCACCTTGGCCTTCGCCATAAATTCCGCTCGTCTTGAGCCTGCAATTAGTGTTAGGAAGCACCCGAGTCTAAACACAACCAAAAAAAACCCCTCCGAAGGGCCCAAGTGCCCGAGGTTGCAAGCCTTTATTTATTTCCCGGTGCCACCCCCTCCGCACCCGAGGTTTGCACACACAGTCGCCTCCTCCCCCGCCACCGCCGGCCGTGCACACTCGGCTGGGTTCCCGCTCTGCCAGGGAAGGTCACAATAGCCGCTCTATCCGCGGAGGCGCCTGCCTCCTCCAGCCTCGGTCTCCAGAGAAGCAGAGAAAGGAGCGTGGGGGAGGGGATCCCGGCTGGCGACAGCGCCCCGGTCCCTGGCCTGGGCTCTGGCGGAAAATCCCTGGTGGGACATGTTGGAGGAAGTTGGCAGAGGAAGAAAACCTCTACCCTAGCTCCCGTCTCTCTCCGAGCACGAAGGCTTGGGAGGAGACAAGGGGGTGCACCCAGGCCTCGAGTTCGAGGCCTCAGCCCCCGGTTGATGGTGCCCAGAACAGCTGAGTCTGCCCCAAGCCGGGTGAGCCATTGTGTGCGCCGTGGAGGAGGCTGTACACTGGCAGCACCCGCAGATGCCTGGAGGTGGAAAAACCACAGGGCACTCCTCTGGCCTTGGCCTCTGGGAAGTCTAGTGCATTTGCCCAAGGCGGGAGGAAATGGCTCTTTAGCTCAGGCCTGGGCCAATCTCACCCCCCCCCCCCCTCCTCTCCATAGAGTCCTCTTTACAGAAGCTGGGGTCAGGAAGATTGTGGAGCTCTGTAGGTTCAAGGAACTTCAGAAATGGAGGAAACAGCTTGGTGCCAAGAGCCTCGGCTTCTGGATCCCCGGTTGTTCTGGTCAGGCAATGAAATGTGAATTAAGGTCAGGTGGCAGTGAGGCCCATGGCCTGCTGCAAAAAGGAGGTGGGCGTGCAGGAAGAGCTTTAGACAGAGGGAGAGCTTTCCTTGTAATCAGGGAAAGCTCAGGATCACCTCTGGAGTGCAGTGCCTAGACCCAACAGAGCTAGCTGGGGGTGGGGGGGGATGGGGAGGTGGCAAGTTAAGGAGGAAAGCCCTGGACAGTAGTCTTGGCCACTGGAAAGAAGGTAAGAAAGGACAATTAAGTACATATTCTGCCTTCCGGTTTTCAGACCTCAGCTTCATCTGGGGACCTGACAGAGAAAAATCCACCTCTGATGGAATCATTAAGTTAACCATCCATTTGAACCATTCCTTTGTACAGGCTCTCAAATGAGAGAAAGGAAGAGAATATAGAGCCAGTACTTCCCCTTGGTGCAGCCCCAAGCCCAGTCCCTATCAGCCAAATTGGTTTCTGAGGCCCCAGAGGCTGCTAACCTTGCTGAACAAGATTTTTCGAATTTCTATCTGTGAGGAGTATTAAAAGATAGTGATTACCTATACAAGCTACTTGTCCTTGCTTTCTTGCCCAGTCCATTCTAGCTCACTGGCCCTTGAGTGAAGTGCAGCTCCTCAGACAGCCAGCTTGGGAGCCCAGGGGCCCCAACTGTTAAGGAGGATGTGAGTGGGTGTATGTTTGAATAAGAAAGAAGTAAGCCTTCCTTCTAATAACAAGTGCTGGGGGGGGGGGGTGGGGGGGGGAGGCTCGAGCTTGTTTACACCTTCAGTATTCAAGGGACAGTCACAGGAGGATTAGTTGAAACTTCCTTCAGAAGTCAAGAAGTGGCTAATCCCAGGTCCTCTTCAACTGGGAGTCCTTGGCATTACTTTGGTCCTTCTTTCAGAAACTGAAAGAAAAGAACAGGAAGAATAGAAATTTGTGAATAGGCAAGAAGAAATGCAGAAGGCCCAGACCACACAGGCTTCTAAGTCTCCTCACTCCTGGGCATTGCAACTTCCCAGGGGACACATTTTAGGAACTGGGTGAGGAGGCCTATCTCTTGACAGGGAGCTCCCACAGGGTTTCTCTCCAGCCAAGCCCCGCCATCCTTGAGGGCTGGCTCTCATCGACTTCTCTCAGAAGGCCCCATAGAGAGGAGAAGATTGGGTGGGTGATTCCTCTGCATTGACTGCAACAGTGGTCTTGGAGAGGATAGTGGATGGAGCTGCCACACCACACCATTCCCTTGTTCTTTACTCCAGCTACAAACATTTTTACCTTTAGGGTCTAAGGTCACTGTCAAATGAATTTATATGCCTGGCCTGTGGCCCTTGCTTAAATATTTCCCTCAGGTCTCATACCCTCCTTGTCAAGTTGGAGAGTTCAAAGACTATCCATTTTAGGCCATGCCGGGGTGAAGCAAAGTGAAAAGACTTCTTCCACACATGGAGGAGGAGAAGGAGGAGAGCAGAGACCACTCGACTAAGGTACAAGGGATACCCCATTATTTGCAGTAGCAGAGATGGGTAAAGGGTCAGTAGGAGATCTGTAAGGTGAGATTTACTGCATGTGTCTTCTTGTTCTAGATATTGGGGTTATTATTATTACTACGGGCCAAAATCTGGGGACTGACCCAGGGCCCAGTCCATGGTAAGCGTGCAGTCTACCACTGAGCTACACCAACAAGCCCAAGGCAAAACATCTTGACTGATTCCTTTTGCAAGTCTGGATCATTTTGTGGAAGACTAAGATCTGGAAAAATCAGCCAAGGAATCGGGGGTTAGCATTAGAAAGGGCAGAGGGAGAAAGAGATCCCAATCTGAATCACAGTTCATGGACCACTCTGGTGCAGATAACGATGACTGATCAGAGAAGCAAGACTTAGACCAGGCCAGGAGGGCCCGTTGGGAAGAAGAGCCTTTCCTCAGAAGGGGAGGAGAATTTCCCAGACTCAAGAGACAAGGCTAGAAGGCGTTTTGATGGCTCTATTGTTCACATCCCAGGCCTCCTTCTCCGCAGGGCGGTTGGGGGAAAGTGGGTCGTGTGAGCAGAGGTCTGGGGAACTGCTGGCACGGTCCCTCACTCCCTCAGCTACTAGGGTCCTGGACGAGGCCATCCCCATGCCTGGGCAGAGAGCACACAAAGGAAGCCCGGCCGCTCCTCGGACCCAGGCTCCCTGTAAGCGGAGTCTGAGCGCCCGGATGCCCCCGCGGGAACAATAGCAGACGGCTGCCCAGAGGCCGGCGCTGGGCACAAAGCCCGCTTGGGTCCGCGCTGCCGCCACGTGACGCGCCGTGTCCCTCCATCCACATGGACCTCTCCGGGGAGGACAAACGCTGACTTAATCACCCTACCGGCTGGCGGCCGTGTCCCTCGCGACCGCCTGCGCGGCGTCCTTCCGGGTGGAGGGTGTCTGTGTGTGTGTGTGTCTAGGGTGGGGGGCGGGAGAGGTTAGTCCTATTAAGGCCCCATCAATCACCCCGTGTGCACTTTCCGCTCGACAGCGGTTCCTCCTACTTCAGAGCAAGTCTGGGCCAGCTGGGAGCCGACCAGAAACCGCAGGGCTGAGGGGACCCAGGCACTGGGGGTGAGCGCGACACCCCCTCCCCCCCAGGTCCCCCCATCGCCTGCCCGGAGCAACCAGCCCCAACGCCCCCCCCCCAACCAGGATAGCACTGCGCTGCAAAGCACGGAGGTCACCCTCCCCACTGGGCCACTCTCCTCCCCCAAGGCACTCCATAGCTCGCAGGCCACCAACTCCACAACCAGGAATCACCCACTGGGCCACCCCCTACCCCCAAACACACACACACAGTGCACGGGCCACCCTCCCACACCTGGGCAGCGCTATGCAGCACGCTGGCCACCCTCTCTCCCCCCAAACAGGACAAGTGCTCCACCTGGACAGCGCTCTGCAGTGGCCACCTCCATCCCACCCACGTGCTGCATCTACGCCCGGCCGGGGGACCCATGGTGACCTGGCCTTCTCCGCCCCTGCCTGCCCCAGTGCTGTCCTACCCCCCAAGTGCCCGGGGAGCGGGCTCTTTGCAGACTAAGTCTCAGCCTGCATTGTCATTTGTGTTGTGAGAAGTAGGGTAAGACCGGTCTTGAACTTGTAATAACCTTGAATGCCATTTAAAATAGCAATAGACGTATATTTCAAACATTACCCACGGTGATATCTTTTTTTTGGGGGGGGGTAGGGGTAAGTCTCCTGAGTGTTTGTCTTAAGTGTTTGGGAGTTGATGTTGATAACACCATAAAGGGAAAGACTTCAAGTGTCTGGAGGCAGTCATTAACTTTAGAGTTGTTTACAGCAGGAGGCCGTGGGTGGAGTGGGTGGTGATGCATTCCTATACCTCTTCTGGAGGGGCAAAAGGCTGCCTCCATAAATTCTACACAAGTTCTGACCTAGCTCCCCTTCTGCCTTTTGGCTGGGTGACATTAGCTGCAGTATCTAGGAAGTTAACTTGCATTGCTTAGCCCTCAGAAGAGAGTCCCTGAAGGATGGAAGGGGCCTGGCCTTGCTTGTTGCTTCCTCTTCCCTCAGCAGGCTTCTCTCATTATCTTGGGCAGAATGTAACTTCTTGTGGAAAAAAGATGTCCAACTGTCATTTCATAGACGAAGCTACAGCGGCATTGAACGTTACACAGTAACTCCAGCCCACTGAGCAATGGTAATACTGGTCCTGTAGTCCTTGGATCAAGCTGTCCCCTCCCCCTTGACTGTCACCAATAGCCACTGAGCGGTTACTGAGTGCGCCGTGTTGTGCTGTAGGATACTACCCTAAGTCGCTAATGGTTTGTGGCCATCAACCTGTGGGAGACAGGAATAATCCTAAAACACTGTAACAGAGGCTGTAAACAGAAGTTCGCTCAAACTGCTCCTGGAGCTGCTAACCACAGTGAAACGTCAACACAGCTACTCAGGTGAGGAGAATTTCAGTTTCTGCAGACTTTTTCAGGTTGGGGAGGGAAGGACATGCCAAGGAATGAAAGAAGCTAATGCAAAAGGTAAAAAGGGAAAGAGAGCAATGTCTAGACTTGGAATAAGGAGAGTACTTGGGAGTAGGGCATCATGGCTGGGAACAGTGGGTACAGGGTTTGTGTCTTTCTAGTACCGCCTGTGTGGGGGGTGGGGACTGAAGTTGTTTTTTGAGGCAGGGTCTCACTCTAGCCCAGGCTGACCTGGAATTCACTATGGAGTCTCAGGGTGGCCTCGAACTCACGGCGATCCTCCTACCTCTGCCTCCTGAGTGCTGGGACTAAAGGTGTGCGCCACCATGCCTGGCTTGAAGTTTTGGGCTGGGAAATGAGATTATCTGACCGGAAAGCTAACTCGTTGGCACACTGTCTCTAACTGAAGAAAGGACAGAGGAGTCAAGAACATAAAAGGAAGTTGCTGAAATAATCCAGCATTTAAAAGGTTGAAGTCACAGGATTTACTGATCAGTTGGGTGAATTGTGACATTAATTCTTATGTTTCTGTTTTAAGGGCCTGAGTGGGAAGTCAAGCCATTAACCAAAATGAACAGAGGAGGGGGAAGAGACTACAAGGGAATCTAATGTGCTCAGTTTTCAGGTCTACATCTATTTTCTGCTTTGCTGAGGATACATCGTGTAACCCTAAGCAATTCACTTAATCTTTCTGAACTTCACTTTCATCAGTGAAACAGTCGATAAAGGTATCTACCTCATAGGTTTATTACAGGTGTGTGCGTGTGTGTTAGAAGTGTTTTCTTTACCCGGATCAAGTGAATGTTTTATATAAAGCTAAAACCTGGGCTGGAGGGATGGCTTAACAATTAAGGCATTTGCCTGCAATGCCAAAGGACCCGGGTTCAATTCCCCAGGACCCATGTTAGCCACATGCACAAGGGGGCACAAGCATCTGGAGTTCGTTTGCAGTGGCTGGAGGCCCTGGTGTACCCATTCTCTTTCTCTCTCTCTCTCCCTCTTTTTTGTCAATAAATAAATAAATAAATAAATAAATATAAAGCTAAAACCTAGGGAAAACATACTCCCACCTCCACCAGGCTGATCAATACTGGGATCCTGAATAGCCAGAGAGAAATAAGTCTTAACACCCTATTGCTTCCCAGATACTGAATCCAAGCTAATGTTTAGGACTAGGTCAGATCAGTTTGCTAATCCGAGCCCTCTGCTTGCAAAGGGGTACTCTCAGGAGAGTTCACATAGAATGTGGTCTGGGTATCAGACTACTAAAGAGGAGGCCTTTTAGCAGATATCAAAAGTTTTATTGCTTTGTTTTTAATATCATGTAACTTTCAGGAATGCTTCAGCCTCCTTAAACCCTGTGTGGAACAGCATGGCATAAGGGAAAGATTTGGGCTTGACCTTCGCTATTTCATAGTGGATGTGATGACAACTTGTTTATCTTTTCTGTGCTAGTATTATCATTTGTGAAATAGAACTATGAAAGGATCAGATAAGGGGAAATGACATTTTGTGAGATGTTATAAAGATTAGTAAAAGATATTTTTCTATTTACCAGACTGTCAAAAATAAAAGTTCTCTAATGTCCCACTCATTTGGTAAAGGTATAAGGAAAGAGAAATGCTCATCAGGTATTGGTAGAAATGTAAATTGATCTGGATGTTTTTTGGGGGGGATGTTTCAAGGTAGGGTCTTACTCTAGCCCAGGCTGACCTGGAATTCACTATGTGGTCTCACAGTGGCCTTGAACTCACTGCTATTTTCCCATCTCTGCCTCCTGAGTGCTGGGATTAAAGGTATGTGCCACCATGTCTGGGTTGATCCTGAGTTTTTAAATAATTATTTATTCACTTATTGTGGTGTAAGTGTGTTTGGGACTGCCCATGCTCTCATGTATATGCACATCAGAGGACAACATTCAAGTTGCTCCCTGCCTTCCACCTTGTTTGAGGCAAGATCTTTTGTTGTTCACTGCTCTGGGGGCTTCTGGGAAATTTTCTGGTCTCAGCCTCCCTTCTTGCCATAGGCACACTGGCATTACAGAAGCCCAGCATAGCTTCTGGCTTTTATATGGGGCCTGGGGATCTGAGCTCAGGTACTTCAAGTTGTTCAGTAAGTGCTGCAGCCACTGAGCAACCTCCCCAGCACCTATCTGTGTTGCTTGAGATAGGGTCTTACTATGTAGCCCAGACTGGTCTTGAACTCTTTTTTTTAAAATATATGTTTTATAAATTTTTTCTATCTTATTTATTTATTTGAGAGAGAGAGAGAGACGGGGGGGGAGGGGAGAGAGAATGGGCATATGAGGGCCACTAGCCCCTGTAAACTAACTCCAGATGCATGCACCACCTTGTGCATCTGGCTTACATGGGTACTGGAGAATCAAACCCTGGTCCTTAGGCTTCTCAGGCAAGTGCTTTAACTGCTAAATGATCACTTAAGCCCTTAGTCTTGAACTCTTGATAGTCCTGCCTCAGCCTATCTGAGTGCTGGGATTCCAGGAATAAGCCACAATAGCTGACTAATTTGACTCACTTTTATGAAGAGCAATTTAGCAAAATGTATTAAAGTTGCCAGTGTATGTACACTTTGGCTTGGTAATTTCACTTCTAAAACATCCTAACAGGTAAAATTTGAACACATGTATTTAATAACAAAAGAATGAAAACAGGTCAAAGCCCATCAACAGGGACTAGATAAATCAACTGTGAAAGGTGTACACAAAATAGTATGAAGTTGCCAGAAAAAAAAAAGTTTTTTTTTTTTTTTTTTTTTTTTTCGAGGTAAGGTCTCACTCTAGCCCAGGCTGACCAGGAATTCACACTATGCAATTTAAAGGTGGCCTCAAACTCATGGTGATCCTCCTACCTCTGCCTCCCAAGTGCTGGATGTGTGCCACCATGCCTGGCTTTGCCTGAAAATTCTGTGTATATTCACATGTGATGGTCTTCAAGATATAATAGGAGGAGCTGGGAAGATGACTCAGTGGTTAAAGGCACCTGCAAAGTCTGCTGCCCAGAATTCCATTCCCAATATGCCCACATAAATAAGCCAGATGCAAAAATATGGTGAAAGTGTCTGGTGTTCCTCTGCAGAGGCAAGAGGCCTGAGCATGCATAACCAGAGACTAAGAGCAAATATATACATATATTTTGATTTTTCGAGGTAGAGTTTCACTCTAGCCCAAGCTGACCTGGAATTGACTATGTAGTCTGAGGGTGGCCTTGAACTCACAGTGATCCTCCCATCTCTACCTCCTGAGTGATGGGATTAAAGGAGTCCACCACCACACCTGGCCTATATATATCTTTTAAATTTTTAAAAATTTATTTATTTATTTATTTGAGAGTGACAGAGAGAGAAAGGAAGAGAGAGAGAGAGAGAGAGAGAGGGAGGGAGAGAATGGGGGCGCCAGGGCCTCCGGCCACTGCAAACAAACTCCAGATGTGTGCGCCCCCTTGTGCATCTGGCTAATGTGGGTCCTGGGGAATCGATCCTTGAATCGGGGTCCTTAGGTTTCACAGGCAAGCGCTTAGGCTCTAAGCCATCTCTCCAGCCCCTGGCCTATATTTTAAAAATAATATTTATTTGTTTATTTATTAAAATATTTTGTTTATTTATTTGAGAGAGACAGCTAGAGATAGAGAGAAAAAGGCAGACACAAAGAGAACGAATATGGGTATGCCAGGGTCTCCTACTACTGCAAAGAAATCCAGACATATGTACCACTTTGTGAGTGTGGGTGCTGGGGAATTGAATCTGGGCTATCATGTTTTGCAAGCAAGTACCTTTTATTGCACAGCCATCTGTCCAGCCCCCCCCAAATATATATATGTACATATGTATATACACACACATATATATATTTGAAGATAATTATGCAATATAGTCTTGTATCATGTTACTTATTTGGGTTAAAAACTGTGAGAAGGGCTGGAGAGATGGTTCAGTGGTTAAAGCATTTGCCTGCAAAACCTAAGTATCCAGGTTCCAATCCTCAGTACTCATGTAAATTCAGATGCACAAGGTGTTACATACATCTGGAGTTCATTTGCAGTGGCCAGAGGCCCTGGTGCTTCATTTCTTTCCTTTCTTTCTTTCTTTCTTTCTTTCTTTCTTTCTTTCTTTCTTTCTTTCATCTATCAATCAATCAATCAATCAATCAATCAATTAAATAGAAAATAAAAACTGTGGGGAGAGCCAGGAGTGGTGGCTCACATATGTAATCCCAGCACTCAGGCTAAGGAAGGAGGAATGCCATGAGTTCAAAGTCAGCCAGGGCTATAGAGTGAGGTTTAAGTCAGCCTGGGTTACTAAAAGACCCTGACTTAAAACACACACACACTCTGTCAGGAGATATGAATTGTTCAGGTGTAAAGTATCCCTGGAAAAGGTACACATAAAACCAATCAAATTAATTGCTGATATGAATAGGGACCAGATGGCTGTGGAGAAGGATAGGAGAAAGACTTCTCATAGCATCCTCCTTTGAATCTTGAACCATGTCAATGCCATTTATTGCCCATTTGAAAAACAAAGCAACAAATTATATTTTTGAGGTTGCTGGAAAAGGAACCCAGGGCTTTGTGCATGCTACACAAATATTCTGCTCATTGAGCTACATCTTAACCCTCACAAGTGAATTATAAATGGCTAGTACATGATGTGTATTTAACTGGGGGGGGGGTGTCTGTGTGTGTTCATACATGTCCTTTAAAAAAACATGACATAGGGGCTGGAGAGATGACTTAGCGGTTAAGGTGCTTGCCTATGAAGCCAAAGGACTCAGGCTCAATTCACCAGGACCCACTTAAGCCAGATGCATAAGGTGGCATGTGCATCTGGAGTTGGTTTGCAGTGGCTAGAGGCCTGGAGTGGCCCATTCTTTCTTTTTCCTTCTCCCTCCCTGTCTCAAATAAAAATAAAAATAATTTAAAAAATTAAAAAACAAGTGTTTGAAAAACACTATAATGAAACCTATTTGTATACTAATTAAAAAATAAAACTTAAAATATATAATATAGGCTGGAGGGTTGGCTTTGTGGTTAAGACACTTGCTGCAAAGCTAAAGGACCCAGGTTCTACTCACCAGTACCCATGTAAGCCAGATGCACAAGGTGGTGCATGTGTGTGGAGTTCATTTGCAGTGGCTGGAGGCCCTGGTATGCCCATATTCTTTCTCTCTCTCTCATTCTCAATCTACCTCTTTCTCTCTCTCAAATAAATAAATAAAATATTAAAAACATATAATATGACTAAGAATGGGAGGTCTTCATAAATGTAAGACCACAGACAGAAACCATAAGTAGATTTTAATATATAAAAATCAACTGTCTCTGGGCATGGTGGCTCATATCTTTAATCCCAGCATTCACTTGGGAGGCAGAGGTAGCAGGATTGCCATGAGTTTAAGGCCAGCCTGAGACTACATAGTGACTTCCAGGTCAGCTTGGGCTAGAGTGAGACCCTACCTCAAAAACAAAGCAAAACAAATATCCATTTTTATATGTTTAACAAATAGGAAGATAGTGATATGCTGAAAATTAATTAATTGGTTAATTGATCTATTTATTTAATTGATCTATTTATTTAGTGCTGGGACCAAACTGAAGGCCTTATGCATGCTAGACAAGCATTCTACCACTGAGCTACATCCCCAGCCCTCATGCTGAGAAAATTTGTGTTATATGATGGATGGTTAAGGCATAGTTTTATAATTTAATAAAAAAATATGAGCATTCCAAGAAAATAATCAATGAAGACAAGAACAGGCCATTTCATCTCTGTACCTTTTGTACTTGCTCTATCTAGGAGACTCAATTTAGGGACATTTCTTATTTTATCCTTCCAGGGCTGATGCTGGTCAACCTCAATAGGAAATGGGGGCTCCTTTAGCCTTGTTTGGTGGTGGAAGGTGTGGGGACCAAAGTGCATCTCTGCCTACTCTTGGGAGAAGCCTCAAGGTGACATTGTACATCTCCAGGGCAGGGGCTTGGCAAACAAAGGGAATGAGCAGACCCCTCTGTAGATCCCACTGGCTATGTGGTCTCCTAGAAGTGAGGGCACCTTCATGAGCTGCTCTGTTTGCTCAGGGTGGAGGTGGCCATGGTGCTGGTACAAGGAGTGGCTGCCTTAGTTCTTCCTGTTGAGTAGACCATGGGAAGGCAATGAACTGTGGGGAGTCAAAGTTCCATCATTTTTTGTAGGACAGCATTATCTTTTAACTTCTGAGTCAAGTGACTTCTTCTCTAAGACCAAGGGTTTGAAGTAGTTCATCTCTATGATGCCTTCTTCCGTTTTTGTCTTAGGCTGGCTGTGAAAGGTCATCTTTAGCCAGAAGAACAGTCATAGGTTAGGCCAAGGCAATTATATTCCTTCTGGATCCCTGAGGTTCATATTACCTTCCGGATAATTTGGGAGAGGTGGTAGGGCGTGGGAGTAGAAGCAGGGCATCCCTAGGCCTCCCTTTGTGACACTACTTCAGAATCACTCGAAAAGTTTTCTTCGGAAAAGACTAGAGGAAAGAGGTTTGATGCACACCCCACTGGCATGCATCACCAGAGCTGAGGTAAGGAAGGCAGTAACAAGCAGCAGCATGAGCCCAGCCTCTGAAAGCACTAGCTGGCCAGTAAAACTTGGGACTTTCCTACTGACCACTTCTTTAGTATGCTTTCTGAAGCTGCAGGCGATTTTCACTCAAGTTTGACCCTGACACTGTCCTCTACACGTCTGCTCAGTAGTGTATCAGTGCACCAGCTAGCCAGGATCTTTCATACTGTCCACCATCCCTTTCACAAAAGAATCTCCGTGTTCCCCGCACAGTCCCACCTCCCAAAGCAAAAAATTTCCAAGTGTTGTTCTGAAGAACTTTGCTGTAAAGAACACCCAAGGGGCTTGTTACAAAGATTCCTGAGTCAGACCTGTTTGATTAAAATCTCTGGGAGTGGGAGAAGTAAGCTTCTATGGTGATTCTAACCCACACAAAATGGTTTTGGGAGTCAATAATCAGAGGATATCATTAAGCCAGTAGGAACCACAGTAAATAGACCATCACGTCTATTCTTCACTTCCAACTGTCCAACAAACTTTTATTGAATGTCTACCATCCAAGAACTGGCTGGGCCAATGAGTCATCCGTAAGGCTTTCTGGGATAGCACAATACTTTAAACTGTTTTCCTCTGGGATGGTCAAGTTCTCAGACTTCCAGGAGGTTTAGAATTTCTATCCTTGGGGCCCTTTTACTCTCATCTCTAACTTCTGAGGACTGAAGATGCTAGCGAGAACTGCATCTTAAAGACATTTTCTCTTAATATGGTATAAGAAAAAAACATACCACCTTTCTTCACTTCAACAGGCAAGTGACCTTCTGTGCTTTGGGGTTGTGGAGCAGAGTCTGAGTGTACTTAAGTATCTCCAAGGGATAGCACAGTGGGGCTGTGGAAAGGGGTGCCTGAGATTTCTTAGGATCGACTTTAAACAGAGAGAAGACCAGGTCACCACTGCCCACCACTTCAGTCTGCAGAAAAGCAGACTGTTAATAGAATGGGAGAGAAAGGCAGTGGGGGAGGGTGGAAACGAATAGGGGGTAGCTGAGGTGGTGAGCAGATAGGCAATTTCAAAGCATTCCTACATCAAACGCACCCTGGCCATCAAGCTCCTTTGCTGTCACCTCCTATGGAGAACTCACAGAACCAGGACCCAGCAGGGCAAGTGACCCTTAGGAATTCATGGCTTGTATACACAATAAAACTAGTAGGACTTTTTTTTTTCATACCTGGTGAACATCTGAGACAAACTTTAATGCTACTCAAAATATCCTATATTTACGTATTTCCATGTATAAGTTCCCCTAATAATATTTTCCAAATCTCCCCTTACAGAATTATAGATTAAGGTTGATTTTTCTGGAGTATGTGCTGGGGATGTAGATAGAGCACTTACATAGAATGTGCAAGGTCTTGGGTTTGATTCCTAATACAGAGAGAGACATCTATCCGTCCTTCTGGAGTAGATTCATAGTACAGCTAAGACCTGTGTGAAAAGTGAATCTTGGGCTTGAGAGATGGCTTAACAGTTAAGGTGCTTGCCTACAAAGCCTAAGGACCCAGGTTTGATTTCCCAAAACCCATGTAAGCAAGATGCACATGGTGGTCCATGCATCTGGAGTTCATTTGCAGTGGCTGGAGGGCCTGGTATGCCCATTCTCTCTTCCTCTTTCAAATAAATAAATAATAAAATTTTATGAAGTGAATCTTGGAATTGGAGAGATGCCTCAGTGGTTAAGGCACTTTCTTGCAAAGCCTAATCACCCAGGTTTGATTCTCCAGTACCCACATAAAGCCATATGCACAAGATGGCACATGCATCTGAAGTTCATTAGCAGGGGCTGGAGACCCTGGCATACCCATTATCTCTGTCTTTCTTGTCTTTATCTCTCTCTGCTTGCAAGTAAATAAATTAAGTTTTAAAAAAGTGAATCTTGACCTTTTTAAGTTTGAGCAAATCTTTTGCTTCAATCTAGCAAAATGCCCTTACATGGTAGAGAGTTGAACATTTGTTGAATCTGGGTATGAGGTAACCAGACTTGGACTTCCAACTGGCAGAAGTCAAGGGCTGGGGATGTAGGTCAGTAGCAGATTGCTTGCCTAGCATGTGCAAGGTCCTATATTGGATCCGCCAGCACATCAAAAACAAAAGAACCTACTCAGGAGTAAAGGTAGTAAGTAACTCTGCAGCCTGGAAGTGTGGGATATGCTAATAACTCAGAATGCAATGAAGGACAAACAGAAGGTAGTTGATCAGGGATGATGGGGTCTGAACAATGGGGTCTGAACAAATATTGAATCCTATCCCAACTTCACTTCTGACCCTCCACTTTCAATACAGTTATGACAACAGGCACTAAAAGGAAAACTCACTCTATTTTAGTACACTTTAAAACTCTCATTAAAGGTTAAATCACCAAAATTTTGTTTCAGGCCCACAGTGTGGATAGGTCAAGGTTGAAGGGCTATTAAAAAAATATTTAGTTGCAAGCAGATCTAGAGAGAAGAGAGAGAATGGGGGTAGGGGGAGAGGATGGACACACCAGAGCCCTTTTGTTACTGCAAATGAACATCAGACACATGCACCACTTTGGGGCTATAAGGCTTTGCAAGCAAGCAAGTGCCTTTAACACATAAGCCATCTCTCCAGTCCCTGAAGGGCTATTTTTTTTTTTTTTTTTTTAGTATAAGTGTCCACTCCCCATGCCAGCAAGTTAGGAACCCCATTCTAGTAGCTTGACCCACAGGTGACACCCCTTCCCCACATCTATGAGGCCCTTCAGCCTTACCAGTTTTATACACTTTTGGTGTGGGGTTGTTTGCCCACAAGGTCACACCCCGTAAGAAACTGGCTCCCTGCACAGGGATGACTCCTATCCTCCAGACTGCCTCAGAGTGGAATTTTGGGCAATTTTGGGCAATCGGTATTTCATAACAAGTAGATCAATACAACAATAATAAAACCTCGTTCACTATGACTTAGAGGTTGTGACAGATCAAGTTTTTCAAGGGCACTAGAATAAACTAAGAGCAGACTCTAGAATTTTCATCACAAGTTCTTAGGAAGCTACCCTCATTTATTTATAGCCGTGTGTACATAATCTGTATTTAACTTGGTATTTTCCTACAGCCCCAAGGAGGAAAACATTAAAAGAAATGATCAAGGAAGTTGGAAAGTTTATCAACGTATAGCCTGTCTTTGTAACCCATCTACTCTTCGTTTCCTGTGCCAATTGCACTTTTATTTCCCGTCTCTCTCCACTCAGTAAACAAAACCATATTATCAAGGGAAAGACGTGAGCCCATTAACATCGCGAGCCCTCAGAATTTCACTCGCAACAGACGACGCAGCACTTATCTGATGGAACAGAAGCTTTAATTGCTTCAAGGTACATGGTGGTTCAAACCTCTGAGCTCTGACCGGTCCCAGGGAAGCCTCTGCGCCCTGGAGCCAAAAGCCTCATTGAAAGCAGCTCCGTGTGCGGGCCAGCCTCCCACACCAGCGCTTTCTGGCACAGGGTAGATTCTTGATTCTGACGACCTCGTCTGAGGCTGCTTTCTTACAAGGTAGAAACTCTATTTTCAACACCAGCGTTACAGCATTCATCTTCACCGTCACACACTGCAAGGGGCAGAGGAAGCTGAAGCAGTGCTATGGGATACAGAAAGTAAACCCAATCAAAAGTAAAGATTTCATCCCGCCCTCAGTGGTCCCGAGAGTTGTCGGTAAAACGGAAAAGAGAAAATATTGGCGCCGTTCAGGACAGGGATAAAACAAGCGCAGGAAAGCCAGAGCGCACAGGGCAGGAGAGGAGGACTTCGCTTTCCGGGGGGAGGAGGGCTGGGAGGCAGCAGTCCCCCACGGGCCCGAGCACCACGGTCCCGTCTAACCTCCTCCTCACCGCCAGGAGCTCACCCTCCACCCCGAGGGGGTGGCCCCTTGCCATCCAAGAAAGAGCAAGCTCCGGCTGCTCCAAGCCATGCCCTCCCCAGGCCTTTCGCTCTCAGACCGGGCCCCGTACCTGTCTGGGGCTGCGGCATCCAGTGCTGCGGCCCCGCCCTCTCCCAGGACACCCTAGGACCTCTGGGGCTGTCCCTCCCGGGCAGGAGGGGGGTTGGTGGTGGCGGCGGTGGTGTTGATGCCCAGCGGAGGCGGTGTGTGTCTCGTTGGGCTAAGTTAGCGACGGGGCAGGCTGGAGGAGCCGCGCGCCAGGCCGACCGCGGCTAGTGCGGGGACGGCGCCCATTGGCCGGCCCGCGCCACGTGGCCGCGGCCGCCGGTATATCAAGGCACTGTTTACCTCGGGCGGGCTCGGCATGGCTCGGCGAGGGCAGCGGGGGTAGAGAGACGGCGGCGGTGGTGCCCAGCGCCCGCCGGGTTCCGCACCCCGGCTCTCCGGCCCGTGCGCACGGCCACCCTTCTCCCCGGACGGCGGGTTGGGAACCATGAGCTCCTACCTGGAATACGTGTCTTGCGGAGGCGGCGGCGGGGTGGGAGGCGACGTGCTGGGCTTCGCACCCAAGTTCTGCCGCGCCGACGAGCGGCCGGTGTCGGTGCAGCCCGCCTTCCCCCTGGGCGGCAGCGACGGCGCCTTGGGGGCCGCCCGAGCCGCGCCCTCGCCCTCGGCCCCGGGCGCGCCCGCGCCGCGCCCCGCTCCGCCCCCGGCCGCGCCCCGCTGCTACGCGCCGTGCACCCTGCAGGGCGTCTGCGATCGGGGCTCCGCACCTGCCGCCGCCGACTATGGTTTCCTGGCGCCCGCGCCCGCCTTCGACTTCCCGGGCGCGCTCGGGCGGGCGGCCGACGGCAGCGGGGCGCACGTCCACTACGCCGCCTCGGCCGTCTTCTCCCCGGGCGGCGGCGGCGGCGGCGGCGCGGGCTCCTTCCTGCTCAGCGGCCAGGGCGACTACGCGGCCTTCGGAGAGCCCGGCCCCTTCCCCGCCGACGGCCACCCCGCCGCCTTCCAGACGGCGTCCCCGGCCCCCGGCGCCTACCCCAAGCCCGCCTCTCCCACCTCCGACCTCCCCGCCGCCTTCGGCACGTTCGAGTGGATGAAAGTGAAGAGGAACGCCCCGAGGAAAAGTGAGTGGTGGGCGGTGGATGGAGGCGCCTGGGACCGAGGAGTTACCCCCCACCCCCACACACACCCAAGCCCACTCCGTAGAACCGCGCCCCGGTGCTTTCTTAAGACGGGTCAGTTCCACGACACTGGCCAGGCTCGGGCATCTCAGCTCGGGGTGCAGGGTTTCATCTGGCACCACTGTACGCCCCGGAGACCCCCGGGGGAGGGCTGCACGGTGACTTTGGTTCCAAGTCCAGCCCCACTGCCTCCCCGCGTCCCGTTCCCGTCCCTGCTCCCCCCGTTGACGCCCCGAGTTTACATTGCAGGCAAACTGTCCGACGTCGGAGCCGCCAGCCCCTCCAGCGCGATCCGCACGAATTTCAGCACCAAGCAGCTGACAGAACTGGAGAAGGAGTTTCATTTCAATAAATACTTAACTCGCGCCCGGCGCATCGAGATCGCCAACTGCTTGCAACTGAATGACACTCAAGTCAAAATTTGGTTCCAGAACCGCAGGATGAAACAGAAGAAAAGGGAACGAGAGGGGCTTCTGGCCACACACGCACCCACCTCTGTCCAACTGCCCCTCTCGGAGACAAGCCCCAGCAAGTCTGGCAGGAACCCAGGAAGCCCGTCCCAGGCCCGAGAGCCTTCCTGAGGTCCACTCTGGAGGCTGAGGAATCTTGGCCTACGAAGCCACAAGCCACTCCCACCCCGCTGTAGAGCTCAGTTTGCGATGGAGGTGGGCATGGGCAGACATGAGTAGGGATTTCACTGGCAAAGGAAGTGTCTTATTTGGCTTCTGAGCCCTAGAGGCCAAGTGGGTAGAAGAGATATTCATTTGATATCTCCTGTTTGCACATTATTTTTGCCAGGGAAAAGGAGCCCAGCTGTCTGTCAGCTCTGCTGCTAAGATGCCTAACTTACTCATATGCAATTCTTGGGTGCAGAGTGATAGATCTTTTGGTTGTTGAGTTCTGTCAGCTCCCTGATATGATCAGAAAAGCTCCTCTCCAAAGTTGGGTTTTAATTTCAAGGACAGGCTGCATATGTTCTGCTGTTTGAGATGACCAAAGGTAGTTAGGTCTCCTTGATGTAGCAAAGCTGCTTCAATGATGGTCTTCATATTTGCACTCTAGATTTTTCTTTCCAAAGCAGTTCCTACCTCTCCATGTGCCTGAGTGAAGACACAATCGCTGTTTAGTTAGTATCCGAACACATCCACAGGGTAGGTAAAGATTAGCACCTGAATTATACCTTGACATTAGTTACTCAAACTTGAATGTAAATATATACAGTATGTATATTTTTGAAAAGTTTGCTTGCAGTGAACTTATATATGACAATCAGTGTCATACATAGCATGTAAAAGTTTTGGACTTTTTGTAATAAAAGTGCAGAATCTATTATTCTTGGCCTTTTCTTACATCCCTTTCATCTGGATTCTTTAAAATTAATTTGAGTTTCCTCCATTTGAAATTTCTGGACTCAAACATGGGAATTTGTAGCATTAAACAAAAAATAGCACTTTTATAACTTGTGCACACATTCAGCAAGTTAGGGATAATTACCTGAGCAAATTACAGAAGAAAACGACTCTGCTGAATATCCAGGCAGCTGCTAAGTGAGACATTCCTATACCAGAAGTGCTCTGGTTTTATGGTGGGCAGAGACATTGGCTCCAGGGCTAGGTGCCCACTGTGGGGATGTTGTAAATCCAGAGACACTTCAGGAAGATCTCTGTGTTATTCTCGTTTTTGTTGTCTTCTGTCCTCTTAAAAGGAAGAGGCAAGGTGACCTGAAGATTTTGTTTCTTGGTCACTATCCTTTGAGACAAGCAAGTGCACATCAAAAAGTTCTCAGTGGCTGAAATTCCAGTTCCAAAGTCAAGAATTACAGAGAGGCTGGGAGAAGCCAGTAGTCACAGCTTTCCTATAACCAGGGCTGAGCATGGGGCTTGAGGCTGAGAGAGCACAAATGGTGTCTTTGTTTCTAAAAGTGAAGTATTTTCAAATGAGTTTCTTGGAAGAGGTACATTTTGAAAGCTGATAAGAGGGTAATAATTAAAGAAAAAAAAAAAACCCTCAAAACTCTAGTGTTATTTCCATCATTCTGTCCCCAAATTTTTCAACCCTGGAGATACTTGTAGTTGACCAGGCTTCTGTGCAACCTTATTTACAGGAATATGGGGGAGGGGGTGGGAAGCAGGCAGATACTTTATATGATTGTCAGATTAGATTATTTTCTTCACTTTACCTCCATTTTTTTTTTCAAATTCTGTATATAGTTCAAAGAAAGGCTTAATAGCCCAGAGAAGGCAGATAGGAACCTTACACCTTTAGCTAGGTTTCCAGATCAGTGTAAATGCCTCAACTCTTAATACTTTCAAGGACTGAACAACAGTGTAGCGTTGCTTTTCCTGTAAAACAGCAGGGTGACTAGTTGTCATAGAAGTGTAAAACTACATTTGAATGCTTGTCCCTTGCACCTAAAGTTTAATAGAGTTAAAAATAGCAGCTCTTAACAAGCCAGCTGATTAGAGGGGAAAGGTCACATGAAAAGTAGGTCTGTCAATATTATTCTTCTGTTTCTTCATCTGTCCCTCAATAACTTGATGCTAATCTTGTTTAAAACAACAGCACCCCCTCTGAGCTCTGCAGTAATTTGAAAAGACTTAGAAGTCTGGTTGAGCAGCTCCTTCCTAGGAACCTCTGGCTTCCCTGCAGTGGTATTTGACATGCCATTGTTTCCTTTTTGATAAGCATTAAAATGTACACCTAAAAAATATACTCACACCCTTTATCATTTCCTTAATCTACCACTCCGACACTTCACTTTTTTGGGGAAAGGAAGCTCGCAAAGCTAATCCTAGCATTTAACAGCTCTGATGGATATCTTCCTTCATGAAGGTGGCTATTTTGACATTCATATCATGTTGTTCTATGAATCAGGCCAATATTAGCTATTTTTTGACCAACCCCAGGGATCCTTAAAAGCTTTCTTAATGCAGATCACTGTACAGCTATATTCAGTATTAGGAAGAGTCCTGGCTGGAGGTAGGGAAGAACTAGGTGACCTCTGGAGAGCCCTCCCAGCAATGAGAATGCTAGAGAACAGTGACTTCTGCATGTTTTATTTTGGGCTCATCATGAGGCAAGAGCTCGTTTCTAAGAAAGCAAATGTAGTCTGTAGGGTTATCTTGATGCTGTGTTTATACAAGAAGAGTGGACTTTAGACATCACCAAGTACATCTGGTCATGGTGACCCCTCACAGAGCCTTCTCCTTTCCATTAGTCAGAGGTTGTGTTTTGGGGTGTTAGATTTCCATGCAGTGCAAGGTTACACTACTCAAACAACCCCATTTCTGTTGTACAAGATTCCAAACGAAATATGCTAATCACTAGCCAGCGATCTGTTACAAGAATGAATACACAGTGGACAGCTCTGGTTGTTGTATAATTAACTATTCAATGTTCCTTTGTCTTCACATAATGATTGTGTGTCTACTTTTCTGAATTCAGGGTAATTGGGAGGAAAAAGAAAGCATTTAATAACATAAAATTTCCATAACTTAAGGGCTAGCAAGAGAAATCCTCACTGATATAAAAACCTAAAGTAAAGCAATGTCACCTAGATTTTTAAAAGATTAATTACATGTGGTTTATTCTGCCTCCAACTCAGATATGACAAGGTCCAACACTAGGAGGTTATGCTTGATCATCTTGTCACCAGGAAAAAAAAAAAAAAAAAAAAAAGAAGAAGCAGACCCAGATAAGTTACATTAGCTCTGAAGCCCTTAATTATTTCTTATGGCCAAAGAAATCCTCTGTATTTGCTGAATATTGAATTTGAAAACCTCAGAATCTAATCAGGTTCAGTGAGATGTTTAGTCTGACCACAGACCTCTCAACAAGAAAACTGCCCATTGTTAAAACTTTATTTGTGGTTTTAAAGTAAAACCATGGTAGACATACCTCACAAATAATGATAAATCTCCATCTAAATAGAATTCAAGATTTCATGACTTTTACCTTTATCATGCTTTCAGGACATGAAAATGCAGTAGTTATTCAAAACAGCTGTATTCAGTATCTCATTTTGAATGAATTCTGAAGTTATCCTTGTTAGTCATGATTATAATTTCAATAGAAATAAACTAAATTGTTAATAAATCAAGAGAAAAAAAGAACTTAAATAGTGCTATGAAAAGGAATATCTATAATTCAGCTTGTGAAATTTACAATGTTATTTCCTCTACTTCTAATAATGTTATTGATAGAATTTGGGAAGAAGGACCACCCAGTGGCCATTTGAACAGGCAATAGCAAATAAGGTGGGTCACAGATACTTTATTTTTTATTTTTTTAAATTTATTTTTATTCATTTGAGACAGGCAGAGAGGGAGGGGGAAAGAGAGAGAGAGAGAGGAAGAGAGAGAGAGAGAGGGAGAGAAAGAATGGAAGCACCAGGGCCTCTAGCCACTGCAAATGAACTCCAGATGTACACGCCACCTTGTGCATCTGGCTTATGTGGGTCCTGGGGAATTGGACCTGGGTCCTTAGGCTTCACAGGCAAGCACCTTAACAACTAAGCCATCTCTCCAGCCCACAGATACTTTTAAAAATGCTATTTATTTATGAGAGAGAAAAAGTGTGAGAGAGTATGGACACTTCAGGGTTTCTTGCCATTGCTAATGATTTCCAAGTGCCTGTGCTTCTTTGTTCGTTTGGCTGTACATGGATACTGGGGAATCAAATCCAGGCTGACAGGCTTTGCAAGCAAGAGCCTTTAACCAAAGAGCCATCTCTCCAGACCCCAGGTCACAGATACTTTTGAGGCATTTCTAGGGCACTGGACTGCTCAACATATCCCATATTCATTAGTTCTATAGAACCTATACTTACAAAATTTGGGAGGATCTCTTTAAGAAAACAAATACAAAAAAATACAGAATTATGAGTACAAAATGCTACAGCATTTCTCAGGCCCAGGTTGGTCACCTTGAGTTAAAAAAATTTTTTTTTCATTTGGTCATTTGCAAATAGAAAAAGAGAAAGGGGGCAGGAATGGGTATGCCAGGGCTTCTTGCCACAGCAATAAACTCTAGATGCATGTGCCACTTGGTGCATCTGGCTTTATGTGGGTGCTGGGGAACTGAACCCAGACTAGCAGCCTTCACAAGTGGCACCTTTAACTGCTGAGCCATCTTTCCAGCCTGAAGCTTAGGCTTTGTTGGGTTTGTGTTGATGTTTCTCAGCTTCTTCATTGAACTCGTTGCTTTATAAGCACTGCCTATCACGGTTAGCCATTTCTGTTTCCCCCCAACTTCCTAAGGCCAGAACCATGCTTTGCTTCCTTCAAATGTGTCAAGTACCAGATAATGGGGCCAAGGGCAGATCCATGCTCTGTTTCACAAGCCAAGCATCTCCGTCCCACATGCTCTTCACGGCCATTGGCCTGGTGTCCTCGTTGCAGAGAATGAGAGTCCTCTGCTGTATGTTTCCTGTTCACAGACACAAACAGAAGAGGATGGTTTACAGGGACACTACACAGCTGTGCCAAGAGCTTCTAAGTTTCTCTGAAGGAGATGAAGAACCTTGATAAGAGTATCACTGTAGGGAAGGAGACCTGGGTTTTATCACCACTTGTATTTTCTAATTAAAGGGAAAAGCAGGGTTGGAGAGATGGTGTGGTGGTTTGATTCAGGTGTCCCCCATAAACTTAGGTGTTCTGAATGCTAGGTTCCCAGCTGATGGAGATTTGGGAATTAATGCCTCCTGGAGGCAGTGTATTGTTGTGGGCGGACTTATGGGTGTTATAGCCAGTTTCCCCATGCCAGTGTTTGGCACACTCTCCCGTTGCTACTGTCCACCTTATGTTAGCCAGGGGGTGATGTCCACCCTCTGCTCATGCCATCGTTTTCCCCTGCCATTGTGGAGCTTACCCTTGATCCCTGTAAGCCAAAATAAATCTCCTTTTCCCAGAAGCTGCTCATGGTTGGGTGATTTCTACCAGCAATGTGAACTGGACTGCAACAGATGGCTTAGCAGTTATGGCATTTGCCTATGAAGTCTAAGTACCCAGTTATGATTCCCCAGAACCCACGTAAGCCAGATGCACAAGGTGGCACATACGTCTAGAGTTTGTTTGCAGTGGTTAGAGGCCCTGGTGCACCGATTCTCTCTCTCTCTCTTTCTCTCTCTCTCTCTGTCTCTCTCCAATAAATAAATAAATAAATAAATAAATAAATAAATAAATAAATAAATAAATTTTCTTTAAAAAGGGAAAATAATGGGCTGGAGAGATGGCTTAGTGGTTAAGGTGCTTGCCTGTGAAGCCTAAGGACCCATGTTCAACTCCCCAGATCCCACATAAGCCAAACACACAAGATGATGCATGCGCAATGTTGCACATGTGTACAAGGTGGCGCATGTGTTTGGAGGCCCTGGAATGTCAATTCTCTCTTTTGCACATGCTCTCACTCTTTCATAGAAAAAGGGCCAGTCTGTTGGGCTTGCCTCAGAAAAGAAAAGGAAAAGGAAAAGAAAAAGAAAAAGAAAAAGAAAAAGAACTTCATAGGTCTCAGTTTGTCTTATAAAACAAAGGAGGTTAGTCTGAATTGTCAATAAATATCCTTATGACTTTAGTACTCCTCCATAATCCTTGATTCTGCTGGTTATTACTGAAAAGATTACTTAATAAAACTATAGTTCCGTAAGATGAATATCAACAAGAGGCTGGTTTATTTAACTAAGTCTAAGCCTTTATTATTCTATGTAGCTTTATAACCTGTGTGTGTGTGTGAACTAAATAATGTTTCTCATTGGTTTTGACTTGGTGAAAAGTTACCGGTGGTTGTAGTCTTGTCAAGTGTTTAATTGAATATAAGGTATCCATATTCAGGTTCTCAAACTCTGTGTTTTTAATTTTATATGTGAGTGTTTAAAATTTTCAGACTAGAGGTAAAACAATTCTCTTTTTAAAGAAGTATAAGATTCCAAGTGAATGCTCTATATACGAACAAAACTCTTCTCTTTTCCATTAGCCACTACCAGGCCCTGTCTATTTTCCCTTCAGAATGACTTGTGGCATTTCTTTTGCCCTCTGTTGGCTCAGACTTTATCACTCAATGATGTGACTAATGCCTGACTGGTCTGCTTGCCTCTATACTTCATCCCAGCCAACTGACTTGAAATCCCTGCCTTCTTTAAGGGTGTGCCCTTGAAGGGGATTATGGGACCTTTTCTCCCTCAGATCTTTTTTTTACTTTCATGTCTTAGCTCCATCATGTGCTCCCCACCATAGCATATTGCTTCATTTCAGTCCCAAAGAAATGGAACCAACGGACAAGGGACTGAAATCTCTAAAACCATAAGCCATAAAAACCTTTCCTTTTTAAAGTTCATTACTCCAGATAGCTGACAAAAAATAATATTTGACCAATGCAATTGAATTAATGGTCCAAAATCTTTTTATAAAAAATATATATTTTTATTTTATTTGAGAGACAGAAAGAGGGAGAGAGAGAGAGAGAGAGAGAGAGAGAATGGGCACACCAGGGTCTCCAGCTGCTGCAAATGAACTCCAGATACATATACCACCTTGTGCATCTGGCTTACATGGGTCCTGGGGAATCAAACCTGGATCCTTTGGCTTTTCAGGCAAGTGCCTTAACCACTAAGCAATCTCTCCAGCCCCCAAGATCTTAATAGAACCTGCTAGAGACAAAAAGGTAAAAAGAACATTAGACCATTAAAACGTTGCTTCTAGCACACCTCAGTTCATCCCAGGCAATATAACAAAAATAAATTTGTCATACTTCTCTTCCATTTTCTCCTAGCCTAAAGGACATGTTAATTTGCATCCACAGTATTTTGGTGGACCAGATGTCATAAATCAGAATGCAGTGATTATTCACATGGGTCTCCTACATTTGGCTCTCTCTCTCCAGGGTTGAAATCACCATTCTTTAAAGATACAGTGTCTTGCTATTGTCTGTTCATCAAAGTTAAAACAGGAAAATTCAATCATATTCTTTTTTGGGGGGGGGGAGAGAAAGAGCACGCCAGGGTCTTCAGCCACTGCAAACGAACTCCAAATGCATGTGCCACCTTGTGCATCTGGCTTACATGGGTCCTGGGGAATCGAACCTGGGTCCTTTGGCTTTGCAGAAAGCACCTTAACCACAAAGCCATCCCTCCAGCTCCTCAATCCTCAATTGACTCTGTTGATACAGAAAGAAGAAGCTCCCCCTCTACTTTCGCTGAGAGGAATTGTGAATTTTCTCAATTATCTATAAAACCATAATGATTTTCATTGCAGGTTTTTGGGAGGCTACCCTTAAACTGAAACAAACAAGCATGTCACAAAATGACACTCTGAAATCTAATCAATGACTAAAGGACAGCTATTTATAAATAAAACACTTTGTTTTTTCTAAGTGCTTATGGCCTAATTGTCAAAATAGTGTTGGTATTCAATCTACTCTGTGAATTATTACTCTATACACAGATATTTACACTTCTTACATTGGAAACCTGAGCCATGTTTCAAATGTAGAAAGTGTGTTGACTTTATATAAGGGGTAAGAAAGAAACTCCTAGTTTATGAAAAACTTGTAGAAAATATAGAGTCAAGATCAGTAAGCAAAATGAGCTCCAAAGGACAAATTAAAGCTATATATTTTTTTTTGCCAGGCATGGTGGCATATGCCTTTAATCCCAGCACTCGGGAGGCAGAGGTAGGTGGGTCACCCTGAGTTTGAGGACACCCTGAGACTACATAGTGAATTCCAGATCAGCCTGGACTAGAGGAAGACCCTGTCTCAAAAAAAACCAAAAAAAAACAAAAGAAAAATTAATTTGATTTTGAGGTAGGTCTCACTCTAGCCCAGGCTGACCTGGAATTCACTATGTAGTCTCAGGGTGGCTCACTATGTAGTCTCAGGGTGGCCTTGAACTAATGATGATCCTTCTACCTCTGCCTCCCAAGTGCTATGATTAAAGGCATGCACCACCATGCCCAGTTAAGAAAAAATAATTTTTATTTATAAAAGGACATCATTTGTCCCTAAGAATCCTAAGTTGGCTTAAAAAACAATTTGACTTGCCAAGATGCACAATTTACTCTTCTGTTTTGACTAAAAATAAAAGGACACCTGCAACCAGAATAATCTATTTTTCTATAGCATGTGGCTCCTTTGCAAACTTCAAAAACAGCTGTGTTTATGTCGCTGAAGATGCCTTGGAATTTGTCACATAGGGAAGAGCTCTGAGGATTTTTGGAGTCTGCTTTTATGGAAGTTTTATAATATTTGGATTGGCGTTTGATTTTGAAAATCTTATAAGAAAATGTTATAGGCTTCTTAACTGATTTCATGTAAACAGAACTGATTACAACTTACACATTCTAGCATATCGTTGACCTAAATAAACTTTGTACTAAATGCACAAAGATGAATAAAGGTATTGATACATATCTGTTTCTATTTCTATCTGCACTGCAAGGACACAGGTTACTCCAGGTTATATGGAAATAAAAAAAAAAAAACCAAAAGTTTCAGAGTCTCCAATTATGCTCTTTTCAATTTTAGTTATAAAATATAATTACCTCTTGTAATGCAAGGCAAATAGAGTCGGCTTAAGTCTTTTTCAATAAAGAGTATGCTGTATGAGGAACCCTCAGAAAATTTAAATCTATATAAAATTAATCTAGAGTTTAATTAATTAATCATAGGAAGCATTTTTAGTAGCTGATTTCTGAGCAAAGAAGAAAAGTAACCAGGTGGCTCCCACCTTTAATCCCAGCAGTAGGGTGGCTATAGAAGAAGGATCACTGTGAGTTTGAGGCCAGCTTGGGTTACAGAGTGAGTTCCAGGCCAGCCTGGGTTAGAGTGAGACCCTACTTCTAAAAGAAAGAAAGAGAGAGAGAAGGAAAGAGCAAGCGAGCCAGGCATGGTTGTGCCTGCCTTTAATCCCAGCATTGGAGATGCAGAGGTAGGAGGATTGCCATGAGTTCAAGGCCAGCCTGAGACTACATACTGAGTTCCAGGTCAGCCTGAGCTAGAGTGAGACCCTGCCTCGAAAAAACCAAAACAGAAAGAAAAGAAGAAAGAAAGAAGGAAAGAAAGGAAGGAAGGAAGAAAAGAGAAGAAAGAGGAGAAGAAAATGTTATATATTAGTTTCATCTATTTTTTCTGCCTTATTAAATTTAGGTATATGTAACCTTCATATTTTTATTTTAAAATGACGTCTAGTTTCATAATATTATTTCTGTGTACCGAGCTGTATCTGTGCTCATTGTCCTTCTGTAGCTGAGTGGTGTAGAGATATCAAGAAAGAGGTCCACATAAGAATACTCATGGTTACTTCTATGTAACAGGATTTTATCTAGGTTTTGTTTCTTTTCAGTGCCTTCCTGTACTACCTAAAAATTTTAAAATTATAACTCATTAAATGTGGAGATAATAAAGTCATTACTTTCAAATATAAGAAAGAGAGAAAAATGCATTTCGGGGAGGGGATATGATGGAGAATGGAATTTCAAAGGGGAAAGTCGGGGGGGGGGAAGGAGGGTATTACCATGGGATATTTTTTATAATCATGGAAAATGTTAATAAAAATTGAGAAAAAAAAGAAAATTAAAAAAAAAAACTCATTTAGTAGCCATGCACTTTGCACTTATTTTTGCCTGTTGGAAGGCCCCAGAGGAATTAGATAATGCATCTCATGTGCCAATTCTTGAATAATTAAATAAAAATGTCTGTAATATACATGGGTGTACACATGAGTCAAATAAATGATAGATAAGGTCTATCATTCGTTTCTTCAGAAGGGAATTCAGCATTTGGGTACCACATATGTTCAATTTTCATCCTAACAGTTCTGAATTGTGCTGATAAAGCAGAATTCATGATTAGAAAGGAATAAGGAAAATATATCTTCAGTTTAAATAATAGGAGAAACCTTACATTTCTGATGATCATTTCTTCATATTTATAAAGCAGAACTAAAGAAATACAAGGTTTGAGCTAGGGACATAGCACAGTTGGTTGAGAGCTTACCTAGCATCATAAAACCCTGGGCTTGATCCCCAGCACCATATAAAACAGGTACAGTGGTCCACTCCTGTAATCCCAGCACCTGAGAGGTAGAGGCAAGAGGAATAGGAGTTCAAAGTCATTCTAGGCTACATAATGAGTTTGAGACCAACTTAGGCTACATGATACCTTTTCTCAAAAAAAAAAAAAAAAAAGTGCAACTTTTAAAGTTACAAGCAAGGTTAAAAAGATACAGGCAAGATTTTTGTGTATTTCTTTTTCTTATTGTGGTGCTGGGGTTTGAACCCATGATATCACATATGCCAGACAGGCTTTCTACCACTGAACTACATCCCCAAACATTGGCTTTTTGATACAGAGTGATTGTGAATATCCAGGCTGATCTCCAACTTGAACTCTTTCTGCTTCTACTTCTCAAGTACTGGGATTACAGGTATGTGACACTATACAGGGCAAAAATGCTTTTTTTTTTTTTTTTTTAGTTTTTCGAGGTAGGGTTACACTCTAACACAGGCTGACCTGGAATTAATCTCAGGGTGGCCTCAAACTCACAGTGATACTCGTACTACTGCCTAAAAATAC
This sequence comes from Dipus sagitta, assembly GCA_036346955.1. Classification (NCBI taxonomy): domain Eukaryota; kingdom Metazoa; phylum Chordata; class Mammalia; order Rodentia; family Dipodidae; genus Dipus; species Dipus sagitta. Next base: position 62,481,933 of record CM070774.1, on the reverse strand, counting down.
ATATTCTTTTCTCGGGCTGGAGAGATGGCTTAGCGGTTAAGCGCTTGCCTGTGAAGCCTAAGGACCCTGGTTCGAGGCTTGATTCTCCAGGTCCCACGTTAGCCAGATGCACAAGGGGGCGCATGCGTCTGGAGTTCGTTTGCAGTGGCTGGAGGCCCTGGCGTGCCCATTCTCTCTCTGTCTCTCCATCTGCCTCTTTCTCTCTCTGTCACTCTCAAATAAATAAAAATGAACAAAAATTTTTTAAAAAAAATACATATTCTTTTCTTAAAATTTTTTTGTTCATTTTTATTTATTAATTTGAGAGTGATAGACAGACAGAGAAAGAGGCAGATAGAGAGAGAGAAAGAGAGAGAGAATGGTACGGTACACCAGAGCCTCCAGCCACTGCAAATGAACTCCAGACGCGTGTTCCCCCTTGTGCATCTGGCTTACGTGGGTCTTGGGGAATCAAGCCTTGAACCGGGGTCCTTAGGCTTCACAGGCAAGCACTTAACAGCTAGGCCATCTCTCCAGCCCTAAAAATACATATGCTTAATGACTTTTGCAGTTTCCTGAAGAGCCACATCAAAATATTTTCTCATTTCTGTTGTGCAATGACTTATGAAGTGTAATAGTGGTCTTTGGGTGAAGCCTGGAGGAAGCTAGTGAGAATTCAATAACTACTATGAGAAAATACTACTTTCATGGGTTTTGTTTTGAAGTTGGCTTATTTTCCTAGTCACCCTTCCTACATATGTATGGGGAGACTTGAAAGTGATGTAGTTTATATCATTTATCTATTTATGCTTATTTTATCTCTTTGTGTATGTTAAATATATATAAACTGTATTAGATATCTTTGTTTGGCTAGAATATTTACTTTTTGTGGAGTTTCTTATATAAGATTGATGTTGTTTTGGCATGTCTTTATCCTCTAATAGCTTCTCATTTTCGCAGTGGGAAAAAGAATAGCTGGCTCTGATGGCAATACTGGCTCTGGGGCCTGTGTCAGAGTCATATTCCAGGTGTTGGTGGCTGATGGCTGGAGTTTCTCCTAGAAACATAGTTCCCTGGACCTTTAGGAAATATCTACAGTCAATGTTTTTTCCCTCTATTCAAACTGGTGTTTAGGGGGGGTCTAATGTTTATTACTCAGAACCCAGTGTGATGCACTGCCCTCAAGGAATTTACAAACTCAGTAGGAAGGAGATAGGATATATCCATCAACAATGTTAAGTGCTTCCCATGAGCTTCTCATGCTTAGGACTGTGTCCATGCAGCCCAAAATGGAGTGGCAGTCTGGCCAGCATCCAGTTACTTTAACAAACTTGGCAGTCCATGGAATGCATACGGCTTCAGAGTCTATCAGAAGTCTGGAGAAGGGAATCCCAAAACTCCCACTGGTAGCTCACTGCCAGTTGCTTCACAGGCTTTTGTAATGGAGAACTAGAATTGGTTTTTCCCTACATGTTTTGTGGGTCCCAAGAACTTTCCTTATCTCAAAGTAGAAATTTTTGATTACATTGTGACAAAGACCCCAATACCAATTGCTTCTGGCTTTGTTTCATGGTTTGATTAACCTCATTTCTTTCTTTCTTTTCTTTTATTTCTTTCGTTCTTTTTTTTGTTTTGTTTTGTTTTTTGTTTTTTTGAGGTAGGGTCTCATTCTAGCCCAGGCTGACCTGGAGTTAACTCTGTAGTCTCAGGGTGGCCTTGAACCCATGGCGATCCTCCTACCTCTGCCTTCTGGGTGCTGGGATTAAAGGCATATACCACCATGCTCAGCTCATTTCTTTGTTTTTAAACACTTTTATTTATTTGCAAGCAGAGAGAAAAGAGAGAGAGAGAGAGAGAGAAAATGTGTGTGTATGGGCATGTCAGGGCCTCTTGCCACTGCAGGCAAGTTCTAGACACATGTGTCATTTTTGTGCATCTGGCTTTATGTGGGTACCAGGGAATTGAACTTGGGCCAGCAGGTAGTACCTTTAACTGATAAGCCATCTCCCCAGCCCTGAAACTCATTTTTTCCCCACAAGGTAGAGTCTTGCTCTAGTCCAGGAGGACCTGGTATTCACTATGTAGTCTCAGGGTGGCCTTGTACTCATGGCAATCCTCCTACCTCTGCCTCCTGAGTGCTGGGGTTAAAGGCATGCACCACCACACCTGGCAATTTACTAATCTTTTAAGATATGGTCTCATTCTGTAGTCCAGACCAGCATTGAACTCTCCACCTTCCTGCCTCAGCCTTTTCTTCCCCCCTTAAGGTTGTATTTGCTTATTTATTTGAGAGAGAAAGAGATAGGGAAACAGACAGAGAGAGAGAGAGAGAGAGAAGAAAGAGAGAGAGAGAGAGAGAAGAAAGAGAGAGAGAGAGAGAGAGAGAGGAGAGAGAGAGAGAGAGGAGAAAGAGAGAGAGAGAATAGGCATGTCAGGACCTTCCGCCACTGGAAACAAACTCCAGACACATGTGCCACCTTGTGCTTCTGGCTTACATGGGTCCTGGGGAATTGAATCTGGGTCCTTAGGCTTCTCAGGCAAGTGCCTGATGGCTGTTATCTCTCCAGCCTGTGCCTCAACCTTTTAAATGCTTAAATTACATGTTCAGCTTGGTTTTTGTTCATTTTAATTCCTTCTTTTCTAAGATGTGCATTTCATTTTGTTTACACCTTTGTTATAAGACTGCTGCAGTTACAGCTTCCGGGCAAGAGCTGTACTATGGATTCATCTCACTAACTTGGAACTCTCCGCCATCTTTCTTTGTAGTCTGCTTAGTATTATGCTCATTTAATATAACTACTGAAGGAATTTTTTCTTAAAAGATTGTCCACATGTTCTACTCTGTACCTGCTAGAAGGTGCTTGGATAAACATAAAAATGTGAGCTGGGCATGGTGGTACACGCTTTTAATCCCATTACTTGGGAGGCAGAGGTGGAGGATTGTTGTGAGTTCAAGATCAACCTGGGATTACAGAGAGAGTTCCAGGATAGCCGGGCTAGAGTGAGACCCTACCTTGAAGAAAAAAAAATGACAATGTGAGAAAGATTATTGTTATTATTATAGTTTTTTATTTTTATTTTATTTTTATTTATTTATAAAGAGAGAGAATGAGGCAGATAGAGACAGAGAGAAAGAGAGAAGACAGAGTGAATGGGCATGCCAGGGCCTCCAGCCACTGCAGTGAAATTTCACGTGTGCCACCTTGTGCATCTTGCTTACGTGGGTCCTTGGGAATTGAACCTGTGTGCCTTAGGCTTTTAGGCAAGCACCTTAGTCACTAAGCCATCTCTCTAGCCCCCTCACTTTTTTTTGCGGTAGGGTGTCACTCTAGCCCAGGCTGACTTGGAATTCACTATGTAGTCTCTGGGTGGCCTGGAACTCATGGCAATCCTCCTACCTCTGCCTCCTGGGTGCTGGGACTAAAGGTGTGCACCACCACATCCAGTCAGATTATTTTTAACTCTTCTTTATCTGAGGTTCTTTGTTTTGCTGATCCTCATAGAGCCTACCCACATCTTCCCATCAGTGGAGGATTAAGTGAGCTCTCAGAAGTAACTCTTTTACATATTTTTTCTTAACCTGGTTACACAAGCACTAACTCAGCACACACACATTTCATTTGCCTTTCTGTATACACACTATATTTCATAATCACAAAAACAGAAGTAATGTGCCTATAAGAGTATGTTCCCCCTAAATATACTGAGTTATCTTCGAAGGAGAGATGAGGCTGCTTCAATATGTTCTTTTGAAATTTATTGGTTTATTTGCATGGATACATTCAGCTCATGAATCTGACCTCATGTATCATATTTGCTGTTTTGTATCTTGGTGTGAGGTGTGTGTGTGGGTGTGCGTGCATGTGCACAGGCATACCAGGGTCACTGGCCCCTGCAAATGCAAAAATAGATCTACATGGGTGGCTGAAGACTCAAACCTGGGTCTACAGGCTTTGCAACAAAGCACCTTTAACAACTGAGCCATTTCCCTAGGCCCCTACTTTAATATGTTTTAAGCTTCTTGAGAGGGAAGAGTGAGGCACTTAGATCTTACACACCAGGATGACACTGAGAGCTTACACACCCAGGATGACACTGCACACTTACACACACCAGGATGACCCTGAGAACTTACACACCAGGATGGAGATGGATTAGAGGGGAAGAAGCAGAAGTCAGCCAGGCCATTAAGGGATTAATTTCAATACTCTTGATGACAGACAGTTGAGGCTTAGGCAATGAGGACAGAGAAACAGAGCAGGCACTTTGGAGGAAAATTGGGAAGGAATTAATGATGAGGAAAAAGTAGAGTCTGAGGCCATTTACAGACTTTAGAGTCCTTGGAACAGAAATGATTAAAAACAAAACATTTCGACACAGGAAAATGTGCATAAAGTAAGTGAAGCATTATTTTATCACTTTCACATGTTCAATTTAGTGGCATTTACATTCACATTGTAACACACCCATTGCCGCTGTCCAATGCTAGGAGTTTTTTTCATCCTCCAAAGCTGAGATTCTGGACTCATTAAGCAATAACTCCTCATCACCTCAACCTCAGCCCCTGGTACCCATCATTCTACATTCAGCTTGTGAATCTGACTATCTGAGGTATCTCAAGTAAGTGGAATCATGATATTTGTTATTTTGTGTCTTGATGTGAGTTTGTGTGTGTGTGTGTGTGTGTGTGTGTGTGCTTCTCATAGTCTAGAATGCCAATTGTTCTGGCAGAAAGGAGGTTCTCTAGTCTACTCAGGGAGTGTGGACCCACAAGTCAGTCAGAACATGAGGTTTGTAATTACCATGGACCTTGGCCATATCGCTTAACTTCTATTTTTCCCTTATGGGAAAATGGATGAAATGATATCTAGCTCATAGAGTCATTATGAGAGCTAAGTAAAGCAAATGTATATAAGAATACTGTGAGTCATCCTTCATTTTTGTCTGGAAACAGAAGTGAGGCCGAGACGTAATGCTGACTCAGCGTAGCCAGCATTGGAGCTGCAGTCTTCTATGTGCCATTAACTCTCTAGTTTCTTGATGCTGAGAAGTTGGGAGAGTATCAGGCTGTGATTAAGAACCTCTCTGTTCAGGTCTCAGGGTTAAAATGTCACTTGATGCCAAACACACCACATTGTACTTCCCCACATCAGGAAGGACAAACTATTAGGAGGCAGCTAGGGTCAGGCTGCTGGGGGAGGGAGGGATGAACTGTTTGTGGGGGGGCTTCTTCCCCCACACCCATAGTCTGCTTGTAATTCTACCAGTTTTGTTTTGTCTGCTTTTTTACTTTTAATTTTGAGAAAGGGTCTCCCTGTTTTACCTAGCTGTTCTGAAACTTGAAATCCTCCTTCCTCAGCCTCCTCAATGCTAGATTATAGGCATGAACCACTATGCCTGTACTCTATTTTTGTTTTTCTCTATTTTAAAGACTCTGATTAATATAAATGCCCCTCAAGAGGGGTTATATGTTTACCTCTTGTATTAGTTATTCATTGCCATGTAACAAAATCTCCCCAAACTTAAAGGGCTTAAAGCAACAAAAATTAGTTGCTAAACATCATAGTTTCTGTGGGTTAAGGATTCTGAGGTGGCTTGCCTGGGTGGTTCTGGCCCAGGGTCTCTCAGGAAGGTCTAATTATATGTCAGCTGGGTCGGCAGATTCACTCCCAAGGTGGTTCATTCACACTGGTGGCATGTCAGTGTCTCCATGGGCTGTTTGGGTATCCTCAAAACATGGCTGCTAGAGTCCTACAAATGAATAATCCAAGAAACCAAGGTGAGAGTTGCCATACCCACATGACCAGGCTCTGAGTTCACATAAGATCACCTCAGAATGTTCTGTTGTTCCACACCAGCCAGCTCTGATTCAGTGTGGGAAGGGTCTAGACAGACTTCTAGAAGACAAGGATGTGAAGACTAGGAACAGAGGATCACTGGGGGCTGGCTACAACTCCTGCCTGTGCTTTGATCTGCTATTTTCCAAGAGAAGGAGAGTCATGGGGTGAGGTTTGGAATGAGACATTAAAATAGCCATGGTATAGGAGCACAGTGACCTAAAATAAGATTAATCCACATCTTCCTGCCTCAGCAAAAGACCCAAATTCAGCTTGAGTTGGAAAGAAGCAGATTTCAGAAACATAACTTGTTTTAAAATCACCAAGAATATGATTTCTATTTTAAGCAAACTGGGAACAAATCTTTGCAACTCTGGATAGATTTCCTATAACTACTGTTACTTGGTTGGGCCAGATAGTGGCTGCTATTGTTTCAATCAACTTATTGTATATAAAAGCAAGTCTCTTCATGCCTTACTGTCTCCATCTTTTGACTAGCTTTTGTAATATTAACTCACTGGTGGTTATTTTGAAAAACTGGTCATCATTACAAGTATACCATGTATTTGCTTTCATGCTATTATTTTGCTTTTGAAATGATCATTAATGTGTTTAAAAGACAGTGTAAGATCTCCAGGGATACATTAATCAACATACTTACTTGCTCATTTTTCTCTTAATTTTAGTTTGCAAAGATACCCAGAGGCTGCATTCACTGCAGGGTAATGGGCTGCAAAATCTTATTTAATTGCAATGAACATATTTATGGAAGTTACAGAAAATAAAATAGATATAACTCAGGGAACTTCAAGTAATTTAAAGAATCAAAACAACTTCTGGTAATAGGCTAGTGTTTCCTCAAGTTTTCACTTTCCCTCCCTCTTTTAACCCTCCAGCTCTAAAGATCTTGAGAAGGCAAAAGACCCTGGACCAGAGCATTTTTCTGTGTTCTATAGGCCTTGGAGCCTCCTAGCTCAGAACCTGTGGTTCAGAACTCTTAGGAGATGAATGCATCCTACATGTTCTCAGTTTGATTCCAATACAACTGGCAATATCCAGAGCCCTTATCCCCTGCACACTGAGAGTGCTTTGTAGCTGGAATATACTGGGGGCCCCCTCAGGCCACAAGCAATTTCATTGGCCATAATAATTTGGGTACACTTCCTACTCATCTCTAAGATGGTGTGAGGATTTGTTGAGGTGACTAATTATACGCTTACTCAAACTAATGATCTTATTTTTGAATTCTTGAATTATAAATATTTTAGTGGAGTCATTTCCCTGTAAATTTAAAATGATAACTAAGAATAGATGAAAGACGTTTGGAAATATTTACTCTACCCACATTTTTCTGCCATATCTTGATATCTCTACAGATATTACTGTATTTAATTCACTCTAAGAGCGTTGTTTATTTCAAACTGAATTCTCTTGCTGTCTATTTCTGGATCCTCAGAGCTCCTATGAAAAATCTGAGGAAATTCCTTGCTGATTAGAGATACTAGACTGTAACATATGGTCCACACATGTCATTAGTATTCCTCTAAGGAACAATGCAAAGGATTAAATTTAGAATATGGGGTATGTGTTCAGTGGTTGAGATGACCCAGGGGATTATTGGATTCTTGTTGTGGAATTTGTCTGTAGTTAAAAGAGGCATCCAGAATTGTGACTGTCTGGTGGACATTGGAGGCCATCTGTAAGTTTTTGCAGGTATGAGGTCTGCCACACTTGCACTATTTTGTAGTCTCTTGAAAGTTTTTCATACTGTTCTTCAGAGAAGATTTTCATAGTTTCATGTTCTCACAGATACCTTTTCAAGTAGACTTTTGACATAAGCACTTTCTTAGGTAAAAAGATAACTGGTTGGGGAGATATCACCATGGGTTAGGTCCTTGAGCACAAGCAAACTCAGATCCTCAGTGCCCATTGAAATTCTGACTGAGATGGTGTACTCCTGTAATACCAGTGCCTAGAAGGTAGAAATAGGATTCCTGCTGTTCACTGCTCAGCTAGTCTAGCCAAATCCATAACTTCAGTGAGAGACTCTGTTTCAAAGAATAAGGTGGTGGATAGAAATTGAGGAAGAGACATCTTTCTTCTACACATACTCATATTTATATCCTACCCATATATGAAAAAATAATTGTTCATTATTGTTAAGTTGTTGATGTCTAAATAAAATGAGTTGAACTTAGAATTGTCAATTTTACATTTATTTTGTAAAAAAAATGTTTTTATTTATTTGAGAGAGAGAGAGAGAGAGAGAGAGAGAGAGAGAGAGAGAGAAATGGGCATGCCAGGGTCTTCAGCCACTGCAAATGAACTCCAGATGCATGCACTGACTTCTGTATCTGGCTAACGTGTGTACTAGAGAATCAAACCTGGGTCCTTAGGCTTCTCAGGTGAGAGCTGTAACCATTAAGCCTTCTCTCCAGCCCTACATTTATTTTAAGTAATTCAAATTTCATTTCTTCTTGTACTTATGTAGCCTCAATCCTATGGCCTATGGTTTTTCATTAGCCATTTCCTTCTCTCAATTGTGTTACTGCCTTGGGCTCTAGGCCTACTTCACCAGCCTTAGGTCCCTTCATATCATGCTCAAGGCTCTGCTGGTAAGAATCTACTTAACCTGCCAGCCTGACTGCCTACTACTGCTGAGACCAACCTTCTCTCTCAGTCAGCTAGGTCTATCTGCAACCGCTTCTGCACACAGCACTGTCTTTGTTCTGTTCCTCTTCTTAGTACTAGTTTCTTCTGGAAAGATTTCTTTCCCATCTTCTACAAACCCAAATTCAGACCTCCAATTACCCTGCTTCATAGTACTTGCTTTTTTTTTTTCCAGGGAGGAGGGATCAAAACCATAAAATGTATGCATATCTTTTGATCTAATAATTCTATTTCTAGAGGTATATACTAAGAAATTAACAGCGAACAAATTAGAAAAGAAATAACTTGTGTCTAAGTTTCCCCTAATATTATTTTGTTAAATTTGTTTATTTATGGGAGAGAGAGAGAGAGAGAAATAAATAGAGAGAATGTACATGCCAGGGCCTCCTGCCACTGCAAACAAACTCCAGACACATGTGCCACCTTGTGCATCTGGATTTACATGGGTTTTGGGGAATCAAACCTGGGTCCTTAGGCTTTGAAGGCAAGAGTGCTAATTGCTAAGCCATCTCTCCAGCCCCCTGTCTAATATTACTGATGAATTAAAAGTGATGGTCTATCATGGTGCCAAATGCTGTAATCAGTATTGTGATTGCTGATATTTGATGAGCAAGAAACAAGCCCAGAGGAATTAATTTTCCCAGGATCACACACTTAGGAAAGGACAAGTAGGTCAGAATCCACTTGATTCTACAATGAGGTAATGTGAATCTGAACCACACTTACTTACTTATTTACCTTGAGAAAGGTCACTCTATGTAGCCCAGGCTGGTCTTGAACTCATGATCCTCCTGCCCCTATTTCCTGAGTGCTGGGATCATAGATGTGCATCACTAAGCTCAGCTTTTGTGAGTGTGTATGTATGTGCATGTGTGTTTGTAAGTATACAAGTATACATGTCTGAATTTGTGCATGTTCTAAAGTGTGTGCATGCAGCAAGACCAGCTTTACAACACATGTAAACACATCTTCATTCCTAGTAAAATGTCCATTGTTGGGAACTCTCTAAGTAGCTGAGGATGACCTTGACCTTAAATTTCTTTTTTCTTTTAGGCTTTTGATTTTTTGAGGTAAGATCTTGGTCTAGCTCAGGCTGACCTAGAATTCGCTATGTAGTCTCAGGCTGGCCTCGAACTCACAGTGATCTCACTACCTCTGCCTCCTGGGTACTGGGACTAAAGGTGTGTACCACTATACCCAGTCACTTAACCTTGTATTTCTGATTGTCCTTTCTCCATCTCCTGAGTTCTGGGGTACAGGTATGTACTAGAACACCTGGTTTATATGGTGTCGGAGTCTTAGAGCTCTCTCCTATTGCCCTCTCTCCCTACCACCTGGCTGTGAAAAGAGAAGGCCTCCACACTACCCAAGACTTCTTCCTTCACTTGAACAAGTCATCCTTCCTCAAGGGCATGGGCATAAAAGCCCCCAGACACAATTCTCTTTCACATTTTTCTGGCCCTCTTTGCAGAAGTAAGGGTGTGTTCTCCATCTTTGCTCTTTTGTTTTGGAGAAATTTTGGCTTAACCTGTCATACTGGTTGGAACACTGACTGTATTTTTTAAAAATTATTTTATTTATTTGTGATTGGGGGGTGGGAGAGAGAGAGAGAGAGAGAGACAGAGAGAGACAGAGAGAGAGGAAGAAAGAGGCCAGTAGAGAGAAAATAGGCATGCCAGGGCCTCTAGCCACTGAAAATGAACACCAGACACATGCACACCCAGCTTTACATGGGTACTGGGAATGGAACCTGGGTCCTTTGGCTTTGCCAGCAAGTGTCTTAACTGATAAGCCATCTCTCCAGTCCTGACTATGTTATTTTTTAAAAAATATTTTATATTTATTTATTTGACAGAGAAAGAGAGAAAGAGAGGGAGAGAATGGGCATGTCAGTGCCTCTAGTCGCTGCAAACAAACTCCAGACACGTGCACCCCCATATGCATCTGGCTAATGTGGGTCCTGGGGAATCGAACCGGGGTCCTTTGGCTTTGCAGGCAAGTGCCTTAACCACTAAGCCATCCCCTAGCCCGACTGTGTTATTTTTAATGAAAGGATGACTTTTGGCCATTATTTTATTTGGCCTTCATTGGGACATAAAGTAGAATAAGATGATTTTCTTAAGACTGTGAAAAAAAAAAAACCACCCTATTATTCTCTCAGTGACCTTTGGCAAGCAACTGATCCCTTGAACTGCTTTTGTCTCTGGAGTGTTTGACTAAGGTTCCTTCTGGTCAAGCAATTGGCAATCCAAATGTCAAACAACAGTGTGGCCATTTTTCACATCAAGATAAGTGTTTCTCCAATGAAATGATCAATTAGTCTTATTCACATTACAACACACCTCTGTGTGTATTTTTGTGCTGTATGAAGATCTCTATATCCATTATCTTCTTATTAAAAAAACCTCCTCATTTAGACTTCAGCCTATTAGAACACATAATCAATTCAAACATGCCTCATACATGACCTAAGTGTATTGACATTTTATTATTTCAATACATTCACCAAAGGCATTATGAAAAAAAATCTGTCTCAAGAATATGAACTGAGGTTGTTTTTCCACACAAGATATTCCATATTTGACAAAAGTAATATTTTTAGAGATGTTCTTTATACTGGAGCAAAACTTAATACTTACATTTCATTAGTTTTTAAGATTGTTTTAAACTTGAAAATAAGGTACTTCATGGAATTCTGAATAAGAAAATTTCTAAAATTTATTTACATTTTGTTATAAACCTAAGATGCTTTAGTTTCTTTTTTTAAACTTTTTTGTTCATTTTTATTTATTTATTTGAGAGTGACAGAGAGAGAAAGAGGGAGAGAGAGAGAGAGAGACAGAGAGAGAGAGAACGGGCATGCCAGGACTTCGAGCCACTGCAAAGGAACTCCAGACATGTGTGCCCCCTTGTACATCTGGATAGCATGGGTCCTGGGGAACTGAGCCTTGAACCGGGGTCCTTAGGCTTCACAGGCAAGCACTTAACCATCTCTCCAGCCCAAGATGCTTTATTTTCTAAAGAAAACCTAATGTGGGAAGCAGTGGGTGTACACTTGGAAAAGAATGCTCAGATTCTTACTATATAGATTTTAAATATAAACTGTTCTTTTATTTTATTTGTTCGCTGATAATTTCATACACACATATACTGCATTTTGATTAAATATCCCCACACTACCCTTTCTTATCTCCCTTCCCAGTCCCACTGAACCCATTTTGCTTCTCACCACTTATCAGTGGCTACTATTAGCTACTCAAAAAGGAGAGAGCCTCATGAGCCCCTCTTCTACCCATGATGGGATGCTGTAACCACAGATAGTATGAATTCATGAGTGTAATGGCTTTTTTGTTGTTGTTGCTGGTTTGTTTTCAAGACAATATTTCATGTAGCTCAGGCTGGCCTTGAACTGGGTATGTAGCTAAGTATGACCTTGAATTCCTGATCTGTCTACCTTTGTCCCCCGAGTTCTTTATCATCATAGCCAGACTTGGCATTTTCATAATTCTTTTTTTCTGATCATTTTCTTTTTTTAAAATTGATTAGCTTTGTACTCAGTGAATATAGTCAAGTTGGTACCATTGTTAGCCTCCTCCATGTCTTCCCCCCTCTCCCTGGCCCCTCCTTGTTGAGGTATATGGGTCATGCATTGTGGAGTTAGCCCTCAGTTATGGGTAGGAGGAAATGTCTCTGTGTATCATGACCCAACGTGTGGCTCTGACATTCTTGCCACCCCCTCTTCCACAAATTTCCCTGAGCCATGTTGGGTTCATTTTAGGTCTGCTTCAGTGATGAGGTCTTGTTAATAACAATATTGCATATGGATACATCATATGTTGGTACCCCCTTTTCCATCATTCCTTTCTCCCTTTCCACTGGGGACACCCCTCAGTGAAATTGCAGATATTCCCCATGGGGTTGTGGTTCATGCATTGCGGAAGCAGCAGTGAGTTATTTTGGGGGGGGAGGGAATGCCTCTGGGCATGATGTCTCAACCTGTGGGTCTTACAATCTTTCTGCCCCCTCTTGTTTTTTGAAATATTTTATTTTTCTTTATTTATTTGAGAGAGAGAGAGAGAGAGAGAGAGAGAGAGAGAAGTAGGCAGGGAAAGAGAGAGAGAGAATGGGCATGCCAGGGCCTCCAGCCACTGCAAACGAACTCCAGATGCATGTGCCACCTTGACCATCTGGCTTACATGGGTCCTGGGTTCTTTGGCTTTGCAGGCAAGCACCTTAAACACTAAACCATTTCTCCAGCCTGAGTTTTAAGTCTACTTCAGTGATGAGCTCTTAGGAGCCTCTGGATCTCTGCTTTGGTAAGTGTTGAGTATCCTCAGGGTCTGTCTCCTATACCCTGGCACTGATTATCAGGACCAGCATGGAAGCAATACTCTTGCTGGAATCCCTGAATCCTCTGTGGATTCAACTGGGCTTGGCTGAAGTGTGAAGGGTAGTTTATCTCCTTGGGTCTCACCACCTTCTGAAAAAGAACAGATTCTCCAATGGAGAGTGAAATCAGCATAGTTTAAATGGGATAAACATGATTAATTTAGGGAGAATTTGATGTATGTAACCCCTCTTTTAGCCAAAGACTAGTGAAAGCTTGACACTGGAGAGCATAATCTTTGTCTCCATAGGGTTCTGATCTGGTTCCCATTTCCAGATACGGGTTCCTTTACACTGAGCGGATCTCTTCACCAGTCAGAAAACTACTCGTTACTTCTTGTTAACAGTAATACCATGCACATCTCCCCACAGTCTTACAATTGTTTTTTAAAATTGCAATTGGAATAATTCATATATATTATCAACAGACATTTTATTTTTTGTTTTGTTTTTCAATTTTTTTTTTGGAGGTAGGGTCTCAAACAGCCCAAACTGACCTGAAATTCACTATGTAGTCTCAGGCCAGCTTCAAACTAACAGTGATCCTCCTACCTCTGCCTCCCAAATGCTGGAATTAAAGGCATGTGCCACCACACCTGGCTCAACAGACATTTTAGAGAAAAATGTGAATTGCCTAGTTCTTAGTAATTACTTTATTTCAAGATGAAAGAATGTGGCTCTTTGAGGGCTGGAGAGATGGCTTAGCGGTTAAGCGCTTGCCTGTGAAGCCTAAGGACCCCGGTTCAAGGCTCGACTCCCCAGGACCCACGTTAGCCAGATGCACAAGGGAGCACACGCGTCTGGAGTTCGTTTACAGAGGCTGGAAGGTCTAGCGCGCCCATTCTCTCTCTCTCTCTCTCTGTCGCTCTCAAATAAACAAACAAACAAAAATTAAAAAAAAAAAAAAGAATGTGGCTCTTTGACAGAGTAAATGCATAGCATGCATAAGGCCTTAGATCAATTCATGGTACCTCCCCCAAGTAAACTAATGAATTTAAAAAGATCTCAAGAACTCAGAGTGTTTATACCTCTGAATTTAAAGTGCTTCATTTCAGTTTTGGAAGTGCACTAAAAATATAGTACTAGGTAACTAGATGTAAGTGTGTATGTATAACAAGAGAGAAAAATAGTTCCATGTCTTTGTAATCCTTAAGAAATATCTAATATTTAATGTATTTAAATAAACAGGCATAAAATAAAAACAATACATATCTTACATGTGAAAGTGGAACATTTCCAATAAACATAAAGTTTCATAGGCTCTTTCATTTATTAATTCATTCTTTTTTTTTGATAAGTCAGTGACAAGCACCTATTCTAGGCTAGGTATTGTACCAGGCAATGGAAATACAAAGATAAATGACATTCTGTTCTCCCAAGGACTTTTTTCTTCCTGCAGTTTTAATGTTTAATTCAATCAGTGCTTTTCTTAGGAAGGAAAGACAATGCAGGAGAGGAGGAAAATGATGAAATAATGGTCTAAAAAGGGATAGAAACTTGAGTCAGAAGTTATTCAGCTTTTCTTGAGAGGTTCTGAAGCCATTCTTTTATTATATGGAGTCACTCTATTACTTTTCAACCAAAATGAAGTACATAGACTTGTGTTGCATTACAAGCTAGGATTAACAGTAAATAAATATGTGCTTAGGGCCTGGGGTCATATAGGTATATAGGTTGGAGTCAATATGCTGCTACTGCTCAGTTGTACCTTGCTATAATTTTCTTAAGTAGTCTTTTTGTGAATTGGTTTTCTTGTTTTTTTTTTTTAATTTGTGTGTGTGTATGTGCGTGTGTGTGTGTGTGTGTGTGTGTGTGTGGTGTATGCATATGTGTGTGCAAATGTACATGACCTGTATATGCATGATGTGGAGGCCAGATGAGAATCTCTGATGTCCTTATTGCTTAACTGTGTGTTTCCTTGAGATGGAGTCTCTCACCGAACCTAGAGCTGCTGTTTTCGGTCAGACTGGCTGGCCAATGAGCCCCCATGCTTCTCCTCTCTCCACACCCCACAGAACTGGAGTTACAGGCATATGTGGCCATATCCAGCTGTTTATGTTGGGCACTAGAAACTTGAGTGCAGGGTGACTCGGGCCCTTTCAGGCCCTCATGCTCACATGGCAAGTGGTTTTACCTACGGAGCCACCTCCACAGCCACTGTAAATTGGCTTTCTCAATGAAAAACAGGAATCAAAACATCTACTGGGTCAAGCATGGTGGTACACACATATAATCCCAGCACTTCAGAGGCTGAGGCAGGAGGATTGAGAGATTAAGGTTATCCTGGGAAACATAGGGAAACCCTGTCTCCAAAAAAAAAAAAAAAAAAAATAGCTGATCCTTCTAAAAGTGGATTCTTTTCCCTTACATTCTTTTCCTTTCCATTTCCCTTTAAGCACTGCATGCCATTTATCCAAAAAGAAGACTCCAAACAAAAAACTTAAAATAGGGCTGGAGAGATGGCTCAGCAGTTAAAGGTACTTACTTGCAAAGCCTAACAGCCTGTGTTTGATTTCCCAGCACCCACGTAAAGCCAGACACCTAAAATGGGGCATTTGTCTGGAGTTTGCAGAAGCAGGAGGCCCCACCACACCCATTCTCTCTCTCTCTCAAATAAGTAAAAATATTTTTTAAAAAACTTAAAAAAATAATTTGAAACCTGGGAAGTGTTTTAGGTACTAAATAGCATTTTTGCTAACCTTAGTGCTTTGTAAGATGCTGAAGTAAAATGTCAGAGGCCCCCAATTCCTTGGTCTGACTATACAATTTTGGCACCGATCCCAGACTAAATATAGCAAGTCTTGCTTCTTGGGTCAATATAATTTCTAATCCCTGGGTTGACTGAGCAACCTTTCCAGACAAGATTTACTTCACAAATGCATCTGGGTAGACGTAGGATCTCTCTAATAGTGCATCCTCATGTGAGAACAGGTCATCAGCCTTAGCCCGGCTAGCTGAAAAGAAACTTGCATTAGGAAGCTAGCAATATCACCAGTGAATTCTGCTGGGGATTGACTAAACATAATTGTTAATTGAAAAAAAAAAAAAAAAAGCAAACAACTAGAACTAGTGTATCAGGGATCTATCCTCCCACTGATAGTCACATGTAATTCCCCCAAGTGTTAATGGAAGCAAGTGCATCAGCCAGAGAATGTGCCTCTTAACTTCCGCTTTCTTCCATTACCCTTCTATTTCAGAGAAGAGAGGAGGAAAGAAAATCCCATGAAATTTGTAAGGCTTTTGAAATCATGGAGTCCGTTTCTGTACATGCACTAGCTTATCACATTACAGCCTTAACGTTAAAATGGCCCAGCTGTTTGGAATCACAGGTTCTCATGCCTCAGAAATGGATTTTAGTTTTCATCTTTCTAGAATAGATTGATTTTAGTTTACCCAGATTCTCCTATCAAGGCTCCTGCCAGAAGTGTTACGTAAAGAAAGCTTGTATGCTCAGCAGTTAGGTGGGAGAGGTCAGTCTGGGCTACCTAACAAGTTGTAGTCTAGCCTGAGCTCTACTAAAACAAACCAACCAACAAACAAAGAAGGTCCTTATGACTTACATGAATATTAAAGAGCTTATTGTTTTTAAACCATTGGTCAGAATGTGTCTGAATTCTTGGACTCAAAGACAGGCGGGAGTAGACTTTGTGCTCTCAGAGCAGCAGCACAAGTGCAATGTCTTTATTTTTCCAATTGGTTTTGATTGAAATAAACAAGCTTGTGTTTCCCAATTTCTCTACTAACTGAAATCAATTTCTGCAGTGGATGAAGGTTACTGTCACAGCTCCGTGAGAGAAGCCAGTGAAAAATTGAAGACTTCTGTTTCCACAGTACGTCTAACGCTCGCATGGAGGTTTGGATTGCTTTTGCAGTATCTCTGCTCACCCGGCAGCACAAACCAGTCCTGATGTCTCCGTGCAACTTCTTCCAGTCATAGCAGCCACTCAACCCGAGACAGAATGAGCTGCACTTCAGCGTCCTCTGCAGTATGGCTTGTATCTGTGTTCTGTGACTGTCTTATTCAGTGACTGCAAGCTTTGCCTTTATGGTTTGTTCAAAACATGTTTGTGTGCATGTTTGTACATGTGTTTGTATGCGTGTTGATGCGCTCATCACAGCACATATGTGGAGTCCGCCTTCACTTTCCACCATGTTTGAGGCTAGGTCTTTTGTGCACTGCTGCACATGTCAGGCTAGCAGGCCAATGAGCTCCCAGGGATTCTTCTGTCTCCTCCTCAGAAGACTGGGACTATAGATGCCAGCGACCGTGTCTGGTTTTACGTGGGTTTCGGGATCCCAACTCAGGCCCTCGTGATTGCACGGTGAACGCTTTAACCACTGAGCCATCTCGCTAGCCCAACCTAAGCAGTTTGAAACAACTCACAGTTATGCTGCGGTGGGGGAGGTTCGTGGAGGTTGGAATTTTGATGAGTCTCACTGGGCTAAAACCACGATGCTGCCTGGACAGCATTCCTTTCCAGAGCTTTGGAGCGAGCCTTTTCCTTGCCTTCCTGCCTTCCACAGGCACTGCGCTTCTCAATGTGTGACTCTTCATCTTCAAAGCCAGAAGAGTCCAGCGAGTCCTTGCCGAATCACATCACTGGGGGGGGGGGGACTGATTCTCCTGCCTTTTGCTTCCCTCTTTATAGATCCCTGCAATGACTAGATAATCTAAGATCTTTTATTTTATTTTATTTTATTTTATTTTACTGAGGTCAGATGGTAGTGGGGATTAAACCTAGGGTTTTGTGCATGCTAGGCAAGTGCTCTGCCACTAGCCACATCCCTAGAATTTTTTTTTTCCCTTTTCATTTTGCGACATAGTCTTACTTTTAAGTTGCTCAGGCCTGCACTACCAGGCCCAGCTTTCCTTATTTTAAGATCAGCTGATGAACAACCATAATTCTATCTGTAGCTTGAACTTCCCTTTGCCCTATAACACAATACATTCACAAATTTTGGGCATTAGGATGTGGATCTCTTTACCTATCATGGGGTTGGGGGAAAAAAAAAACACCTTGTGTTTCCATTACAAAAAAAAAAAAAAAAAAAAAAGCCAGCAACCACAATAAAAAGGCAACAATTATCTCATTTCCTGGAGAGCAAAATTAACGCCCTTCTCAGCTAGAGAGATTTGTCATTTGGTTTGAGGATTGGGAGCCGTCTTTGAATCACAAAATCCAAGGAAGCCTTGCCGAGCTAGCTGAGGGTTCCCAGGTTTGTGACAGTCAGAGCAGCAGTTAGTATTGTGTCCTGAGGGGCTGTGAGTGCTCACCTCCTGTTTCAAACAGCAAGCTAAGACAATTACTTCATTCCAGGTGCCTGCAAGCAATAGCTTAAAGAACCGTCACTCTAATCTAGGATGAAGGCAACGGCATGAGTCTCATAACATTTCCACTGGTATGGTCTGTTGGAGATGTGATGGCGTGAATTCAGCGCTGGCAAACTCAGGCAGGCAACTTTGTAGAGTGGTACTCACTGTCAGTGATAGGTAGGGCACAGATGCCCTCACTCTGTAATCCACCGTTTTCTTTCTCTTTCGGATCATCTGGAAGGGAGGGAGCCAATTTTATTTCCCCTTTGGTTTTCTACTCTGCTCCTTATTATGTCTCTGGGTTGCCAGGGGACCCCCAGGACCTCCCAGTAGAAAGGTGCATGTTGCTATTCTGTAAAATATGGACAGCTGTTCTAGTCAACTCCTACACAGCTGGGGCAAACTCTCAGATTTGGCTTGTTTAGAGCTGTTTTCCTGTATTGTCTTTTCGTTCAGCCTCGGATCCTTTAAAATATATATAAAGGTTCTTTCCCAAGTCAAAAAACTCAAAAGATATGTTGATCAAGGGCATAATGAAATCCTTTGGGATCTGGGGGACAAGGAGAAGAGATCAAGCAGCTTGTTTCTGTATGCCCTCCCCACCCCCACCGCCACCTCCACAGCTCTTTCAGGAAAAGCCCCAAGGGACCTCTCTACATGCTTAGAAGCATAAAGTTCTCACTATAGTTAGATGCTTTTGATTGGCTCCTGCTGATGTTGGTGCTAAGAGAGGTTGCTAAATCCTAGTCCCAAAGAATATTGGGTCATGGGCCTGAGTTTAGAGGATGAAAAGAAGAGAGTCGGGCGTGGTGGCACATGCCTTTAATCCCAGCACTCAGGAGGCAGAGGTAGGAGGATTCCCATGAGTTCGAGGCTACCCTGAGACTACATAGTGAATTCCAGATCAGCCTGGGCTAGAATGAGACCCTACCTCAAAAAACAAAACAAAACAACAACAAAATGCTATTTCATAAGGGTTCTATTTAATGACAATTATCATAAACAGTGTGGGCTGGACCTAGGAACTTGTACCCACCAGAAAAAGGCAAAAATGAGATTTTGATTCAGAGATTAGGCTACACAAAACCTCTGGCTTCCATCACGCCTTGCCCTGGATTGGTCGCTCATGTGCTTGCTCTGATGAAAACCAGCTGCCATGTTTAAAGCTGTCCTATGGTGAGGCCATGTGACTGGAACTGAGGGTTCTGGATGAGAGGCAGGGAAGAGCCAAGGCCCTCAACATGACAACTGCGGAGTTGCTGAATCTTGTCAGTGTGTGTCACACTGGCAGCCAGGGCTGACTGCAGAGTGGGCCTGGTAGGGAAGGCTTCCTCCATCCAGCGGGGGGCTGACTGCAGTCCAGAGGCTGGAGCATCTGGCAACACTGTGGATTCCAACCACAAAACAGGGAGGGAATTCATGTTTTTATCTGAACCTCCAAGGTTTGGGACAATTTGTTTCATAATAATGGATAGCTAAAACAGCAGTGAAATGGTATGACAGGAAGCTGAGCAAATGGAAGAAGAAACCTTATAATTCTCCCTCACAATCACAGCCTCTGCTCTAGTTTTTGCATTTTTACACACACACACACACACACACACACACACACATTTATAATGCTGATAAGCAAGATGTGAATAAAATTTTGTATGCTATTTTTTATTTAACATTAAGCCATAAGTGTTTCCATGTTGCTATAAAAATCATTATTATAATTTTAATGACAGCATAATATTCTCTCAAGTGAAAGTACCATAAAATAGTTAATTTCCTGATTCTTGCTGGGCATGTCAGTTACTTTTTTATTTTATTTGCAATTAAAAATAGCATAGCAAGGCTAAGGAGCTGGCTCAGCAGTTCAGGTGCATGTTTGCAAAGCTTGTCCGACCAGGTTCAATTCCTGTCCGGCCATGGGAAACTAGACAGGCATTTGTTTGCAGCGGCAACAGCCCCTGGTGCGTACAGGCATGCATGCATGTACACGTGCACAAGTAAATAGAGGGAAGTTTAAAAAATATGATAGCAACCAGCATTTTTGTTTATGTGCTACCTACTGTCTTTCTCTTATTTCCTTTTTAAACCCACTTTAATTTTTCCCATGTCATTCCTTTTTTTTTTGAGGTAGAGTTTCACTCTAGTCCAAGCTGACCTGGAATTCACTATGTAGTCTTAGGATAGCCTCAAATTCATGGAGATCCTCCTATCTCTGCCTCCCGGGTGCTGGGATTAAAGGCGTGCGCCACCACGCCTGGCTGCCATTCCTTTTTTTAAAAAAATATTTTATTTATTTATTTGAGAGAGAGAAAGAGAGAAAGATGCAAATAGAGAGTCAGAGAGATTGAGAGAGAGAGAGAGAGAGAGGGAGAGGAGAGAGAGAGAGAGAATGGATGCACCAGGGCCTCTAGCCAATGCAAACTCCAGACACATGCACTACTTTGTACATCTGGCTTACATGGGATTGGGGACTCAAACCTGGGTCCTTAGTCTTCACAGGCAAGTGCCTTAACCACTAAGCCAGATCTCTAGCCCCATTCTTTTTCATAGGTAAAATTTTCAACTGCTATAATAGCTACTAAAATATTCTCACTAGTTGATGGCAAAATTTGATCATGGTCATAGTTACTTATGTTTTTCTCTGCAATATCACCTTAGAGGACAGCCCTTCTCCTTTCCTTTTCTTCCTTCCCTCCTCCCCATGCTCCTTTTCCTTTTGGTAGTGAGGTTAAACCAGTTTTTGTGCATATAAGGCTACTTTTTATTGAAAATTACCATGCCCAAATATCTGACAGTAGCTAACTTAAAAAATTCCATCTCTTGGGCTGGAGAGATAGCTTAGCGGTTAAGTGCTTGCCTATGAAGCCTAAGGACCCCGGTTCAAGGCTCGATTCCTTAGGACCCATGTTAGCCAGATGCACAAGGGGGCACATGCATCTGGAGTTCGTTTGCAGTGGTTGGAGGCCCTGGCACGCCCATTCTCTCTCTCTCTGCTTCTTTCTCTGTCTGTTGCTCTCAAATAAATAAATGAAAATAAACAAACAAATAAAAAATCCATCTCTTGCCGGGCACGGTGGCGCACGCCTTTAATCCCAGCACTCGGGAGGCAGAGGTAGGAGGATCACGGTGAGTTTGAGGCCACCCTGAAACTAGATAGATAATTCCAGGTCAGCCTGAGCTAAAGTGAGACCCTACCTCGAAAAACCAAAAAAAAGAAAAAAAAAACCCAAAAAATCCATTTCTCCAATAAAAAGGTAGCTTGAGATTTTCAGCGACTTGAACAATACACAAATGAATACATAGAAATGACACACCCTCATATTTATATATTTGTCATTGATTTTGTGATATAAGTGTTTGAAGCATCATATCACACCAATCCACTTTTAGTTTGAAATGCTGCTTTAGGAGCCTCAGTGGCACAATCAGTTAGTGCGCAGTACTTATAGGAAATGGTGCTTTATTTTTTGTTCTTTTTGAATTCTGAAAGTTTCTTTTAATATTGTGGTAACATATATGCTGTAGGATTTGCTCTTTTGGGACACCACAGGCTGTAGTCACAGGATATTGAGAAATCAAGCTGGAACTGAGATGGAAGTAATCTCCCTTCTGGATCGCTGTTGTAGTGCTGGGAAGTACTATGTGAGGTGTTGGAGGATAAAAGTCATCAACAGTGTGAATAACAGTGGATCCTGCAACTTCCAAAATCAACCTGCTAGGCAAGATGTACTCCTGGGTGCAATAGTAGCACATGAGTTACGGAGGTAATCAACTGCTCTCTGATTGGATATGAAGCTGGCTCTGTGGGAGGGAACCCATGTCTATGGCTTGGAAGATCATAGACCCTAGAGGAAAGCTCTCACTGTTATTTGGCTAAATGGAGGTGTTATGCCCATCCCAAAACCTTCTAAATGTATATGTTTATGCCCTTTGATTAATGTTGCACTCACTTTTGGTTAGAGAACCTGCGTTGTACAGATGGCAGCAAACACTGGAGTGACCCAACACTCATCAAAATGACAAGAAGAGGGCTGGAGAGATGGCTTAGCGGTTAAGCGCTTGCCTGTGAAGCCTAAGGACCCCGATTCGAGGCTTGATTCCCCAGGACCCACGTTAGCCAGATGCACAAGGGGGCGCACGCATCTGGAGTTCATTTGCAGTGGCTGGAGACCCTGGCGCGCCCATTCTCTCCCTCTCTCCCTCTCTCTGTCTGTCACTCTCAAATAAATAAAAATAAACAACAACAACAAAAAAATGACAAGAAGAGAGAGCTGAGAAAGCACTCTTTTTCACACCCACCAGGGCCCAGGAAACACTGCAGAGAGCGTGGTGGATTAAATATGAGTGCTGCTCTCGCTGCTAGCAGGAGAACGTTCTCTGTGGAGATGGTGGTGGACACTAAGGAGTCTCAAAACTGATCAGAGTAGAAAGTAAGAAGCTGTTGAGAGCTTAATACTAATGGAGATTTCTACCGAGGCTCAGGGAAATATGCAGAAGAATAGTTGAGAGAATGCAAGAGCCACAGCGTGGGAAGGCATCCTGTGGGACACTGTCCTCCCCACCTGAACTCACTGGTGCGTTCATGATCCCATGATGATTCCTGGCACCCCCATAAGACCTACGCTCTTCTGAGCTCTTTCAACATCTTGTGAGAGAGGGTGGGGGAGGAGAAAAAGAAAGAGACAACAAATCAGATAGAGCACTACCTTGAAAGAGGAGAGCTCTCAATGGACGAGTGCTGGGGAGACGGGACAAAAGAGGAAAATGTGATGGAAATGTGAGCAAACATCAGAATGCTCATCTATTAAAGTTTCCAATAATATTTTAAAAAATATTGTAGGAAAAAATAGCGATTTACTCATTGACCTTTTTTTTTTTTTTTAGTGTGCAATTCAATGGCATCAAGTGCATTGATACTGTTATGTGGCTATCATCATGGCCTAATTTCATAATGGGACTGTCTTTCTTTTTGATTCATGGAAGTTTCCCAGGCATGATTACTGGGCCAGAGAGTTTGAATTGTGTGCCTTTTTATCAGCCCTCAAATTTCAAGAATATTGTGGTGTCTAAGAGCATGAGCTAGTGTTAGTCAAACCTGGGGTTCTGAAGCTTAATAATATTTTATAACCATGGGGACGTTATTTGACTCATTGTTATGGCTCGTGCTTCAAATGCTTGGTCCCTAGCTGATGGGGCTGCTCTAGGAAGTTATGGAACCTTTGGGAAATGGAGCCTAGCTGATGGATGTAGGATCTGGTATTTTACTGTCTATGTTATATATTGAACTGCAAGGAAGGTTCTTTCTTTATGTATAATTTTTTTTTATTGACAACTTCTATACTTACAGACAGTAAACCATGATAATTCCCTCCCCTCCCCCACTTTCCCCTTCACAACTCCACTCTCCATCATATCCCCTCCCTCTCTCCATTAGTTCCTCTTTTATTTTGATGTCATCATCTTTTCCTCCTATTAGGAAGGTATTGCTGGGCACTGTGAGGTCATGGATATTGAGGCCAATTTCTGTCTGGACAGTTGCATTGTAAAGAGTTGTATCCTTCCTTTAGCTCTTACATTCTTACTGCAAGGAAGTTTTTAACAATATTAATGAACAACTTTAGTTTTCAACAAATTGTGATAAAATCATGAAAGATGTCACCAGAGCAACTCACCTTAAACTTGAAAGATCAGCTTTTATACAGCTCAATAACAAATGCCACCAACATGGAATTAAACCATAGTATTGCTCATAACACACCCACAACAGGTTTCACTATCAGGTAATGAACAGAAGGATGAATAAGAGAAACAGAAACTACTGGCTATTAATCTATTAAGGATGGCAATTGTAGAGGATAGCATGTCAGCCCAGATAAGGATGAACTCTAGAAGGAAGACTTTGGCACTGGAAAAGTGAGGTGTTTACAGAGACATAGACTCATGGAGCCTGGATAAAGTCAGCAGTGCTGGAAGGCTTCTGTTGCCTCTGTGACCCACTCGTTAGTCTCCACCCTGCTGCCTGCCCTGGAATCCCACCTGTGGAGGCCGCAGCCAAGAACTCTTGCTCCTTAGCTTCACATTGTTATCTATGAAGGTGATTGAAAGGAGGGGTGTAGGGATTCCTCTGGCTTTCTCTCCAAGGGATTTCATCAGCTGGCTGGGCCCTGGCTCCCATATGGCAGCCCTCTGCATACAGCCTCTCTGTCTTCAGGTTCTAGTAACATCTCTACACCATGTCTACTGTTGAATGGGAACAGTCTGAGGGCACTACAGTACTAACCCTCATTGACTGCCTGTGTCTTGCTCACACCTTTACAATAGGCCTTTTTGTCCACCTCCCCTCAGATTATCCCATTCTGCATGTGCCATTCATTTTCTGTTGGGACTCTTTCTGCACAGCAGAACTTCTAGAGAAGAAAGAGGAACTCTGCCAAAGTGATAGCTGGTTTCTCACCATCCCATATTGGCTTCATCATATGCTGATGGCAAAGGAGTACCCACATAAGCCAGATGCACAAGGTGGCTCATGCATCTGGAGTTCGTTTGCAGTGGCTGGAGGCCCTGATGTGCCCATTCTCTCTCTCTCTTCCTCTTTCTCTATCTGTCATTCTCAAATCAATCAATCAATAAATAAACAAACAAAAATATGATAGATCTAAGGGGGCTGGGAAGATACCCCAATCAATACTTGCTTTACAAGCATGGAGACCTGGGGAAGGCAGAGACAGGTGGACTCCTGGGTTTTACTAGCCATTTAATCTTGTCTGAATAGGTGAACTATAGGCCAAGGAGAAAAAAGGTCAACAGAGTTCATGAAGATGTCTTCTAGACTCTTCATACATACACCTGTGTGCACACACATATGACAAAATTGTACAGTCAAAAGCCAACCAAATCCTTATGCTTCAAACTTATTGTTGACATCTAAATTGTAATAACATAACTAAGCTCTATTTTTCCCAGCACCACACAGCCACATATTGGCAGAAATTTGGTTAGAATTAGAATTAGAACTCCAGATTCTGCACTTCTGTTTGTGTGACTACCTCAAGGAACAGTCTAGGCACCAAAGAAAGACTGTCTCAAACAAACAAAACTTTCCAACCTTCTTGATTTCTTTTCTGGTTTCAGTTAAGATGAATTTTATTTATTAAATGCATCCAGATCTCCATGATGGGATTGGTTCTGTACAATGGAACTGAGTAGATTTGCATTCATCACAATCCGTTGGTATTAATACACTCTCCTTATTATAAAACCCTCAAGTTCAAATCTTACCAATTTTAGAACTACTAGCATATCCATTTCATGTTTGTAGGAACTTGTTCATACTCTGTGGTTTTTTTTTTTTTTTTTTTTTTTTTTTTGGTTTTTCGAGGTAGGGTCTCACTCTAGCCCAGGTTCACTATGGAGTCTCAGGGTGGCCTCGAACTCACTTCAATCCTCCTACCTCTGCCTCCCAAGTGCTGGGATTAAAGGCGTGCGCCACCATACCCGGCTTCATGCTCTGTTTTTGTTTACTCTTTAGGCCATTGACAGTCTCCCCTCACTTCTGTCTGCAAGGCACTAAGTATAGGGATCCCTGGTGCTCACTGTGCTAACTGGGCCAGGTTGTACACTGCTCTTCTAGACCCAGTGCATGTCCTCATTGCACTGAGACTATTTTTACTGGTAACTCTGAGCTCATCTGTCATCTTGATCTCACCTTGTCCTTTGGGTAGAAAACATGCCACTTATCTTCTGGCAGAGGTAGGAGGATTGCCGTGAGTTCAAGGCCAGCCTGAGACTACAGAGTGAATTCCAGACCAGCCTGGGCTAGAGTGATACCTTATCTTGAAAAACAAACAAACAAAAAAAAAAAAAAAAAAAAAAAAAAAAAAGGCTGAGTTCACTTAGGCAGAATGAACCAGAAATCTACAGTAATTTATTAGCAGTTAGAATTAAAAATAGCTAAAAGCAAGAGACACAAAATAATAGTGCCTTTACTAAGTTGGAATTTTATTTTTCTTTCATGTAAAAGTCAAGAGTTAGATAGTTAGCTCCCAATCAGAAGCAACTTATGGGGAGGGGGTAGAATTTATTTGAGGCTTACTGATTACCAGGAAACTTCATCAAGGTGGAAGAAGCTGTCTCATCTGTTGATATTTGGACCTTGCAATACTCAATTACTGTTTTAACTTTATCTCTGCTCATTACAGGTGGCTCATACTCAGAGGGTCAGATAACAAACTCCATCTATCCAGTTCCCCCTTGATTAGCTGACTACCACTTCTAACCAGACTGCCAACCATCACTACCTCACAATGCTCAGATGGCTGCAGAACAGGATATTTGACTAACAGATTTCTTTCTTGGGCCTTTAGGTACTCCCACTCTGTGGAGAGAATCTAGCTGCACTTGCTCTATGACCCTGTTCAGCAGGAAGTAGTTAAAGACTGACCAGTCATTGTCCTCTTTCCACAAACAGCAATTAGAGTATCTTCTTTTTTATTATTTTATTTTATTTTTTTAAA
Organism: Dipus sagitta; assembly: GCA_036346955.1. Classification (NCBI taxonomy): domain Eukaryota; kingdom Metazoa; phylum Chordata; class Mammalia; order Rodentia; family Dipodidae; genus Dipus; species Dipus sagitta. The sequence continues at coordinate 62,455,237 of CM070774.1, read as the reverse complement.
CTTTTTTTATTGACAGCTTCCATACTTGCAGACAATAAACCACAATTTTCTCCCTTCTCCAACTTTCCCCTTCACAAATCCACACTCTACCATATGCCATCCCTCTCTCTATTAGTCTCTTTATTTATTTATTTATTTATTTATTTATTTATGTTTTTAGAGGTAGGGTCTCACTCTAGCTCAGGCTGACCTGGAATTCACTATGTAGTCTCTGGGTGGCCTTGAATTCAAAGTGATCCTGCTATCCCTGCCTCCCAAGTGCTGGGATTAAAGGTGTGTGCCATCATGCCTGGCTCTCTTTTGTTTTGATGTCATCATCTTTTCCTCCAATTATGAGGGTCTTGTGAAGGTAGTGCTAGGCACTTTGAGGTCATGGATATTGAGGCCAATTTCTGTCTGGATGATTTCATTATAAGCAGTCCAACCTTTCCTTTGGTTCTTACATTCTTTCCGCCACCTCTTCTGCAATGGACCCTGAGTCTTGGAAGGTGTGATAGAGATGTTTCAGTGCTGAACATTCCTTTGTCACTTCTTCTCAGCACTATGGTGTCTTTTCTGTCATCCCAGAAGTCACTGCCATCTGAAAAGAAAAGCATCTCTAACCAAAAGTGAGAGTAGTGTTAATATATGGGTATGAACATTAAGTGAAGTGCTTACAGGGCAGTTTGGTAAGCGCAGTATGTGCACTTAGCCAGATAGGAGCAGGCATTACACTCCTAAGGCACAGGCCCTCCCCTGCCATAGGCTTTTGAATAGGTTTTCAGTAGGAGGCACGTATTCCCTCCCATAGAGTGGGCCTCCAGTCCAATTAGAGAGCAGTTGGTTTCCCCTGTAACAGACATGCCACTATTGCACTTGTTTAGTTATTTGGCCTGGCTGGCCAAACTTGAGGCTTTCAGTATCCACTGTCTTCACCGCTGATGACTTCTGTCTTCCATAGAGTTACAACCTGTGCAGCTTTTTCCAGCTGTCAGCTGGTCTACAGGGAGAGTGCCTGAAGTTGTATTGGAACTGTGTAGCTGGTTTGCATGATCCTCTTCCTCATGAGCCACTCAGCTGGTTTCTCCTGTCTTCCCCTTCAGATTTCTTGAGTTTGCTAGGAGGAGGCTGATGTGAGTGGAAAATCCCTTCACCTGGTTTCTCCTGCGGCTCAGGCAGAGCCTGGAAGCCACTGCCAGAGCCACTTCTGCCTGCTTCTGTGGTCTTTAGACACTCTGGTTCTCTCCTACTTCTTTGCAGTGGTTGATAATTTCTTATACACCTTCACTTTTCAGTAGAAGAGCGTATTTTGTTGTTTTCCTATTTCCCCCTTAGGTTGCTTTGGTGTGGCTTCTACACCACATCTTACCCAGAAATCTCTAGAGTGTCTTCTTATGAGAGATGGGAAATGAGAGGGAAATTACCACTGTGGCTGCTGCAGAGCTGGAATTACTGAAGTGCGTGTGTTCAAGCCCAGTCCCTTCTAAATGATGCACCCAGGTGTACTGACTTCTTCCAGATTCAGGCCTGGACCCAAAATAAAAAGTCTGGCTGCTCACGAGGCTTTTTGGTGGGCTATTTCTTCTTTTCTGGCTCCTTGGCTGTTCTTCTCCCTGTATCAGAGGGTTTTACCAACCTGTTAGGTTTTTGGCCTCCTCACCCTGGCAGCTTAGCTGCTGCCATGGTGGGAAAGGAGGTACCTGGGCCCTTAGACCATGTAGATGTTCCCACTCCTCGCCCTTTGGATCTGAAACTGACCTCCCCTGTCATTCCCCCTTCTTTGGTCCACAGACTCTCCTTCACCCCTCCTGACTTCTGAATAAATAAAATAATTCACAAAAATAATTCTTGTTTTATTTCAATGTGTTAAGTAAACAGGCATGAGTTTGGGTTTGGGGTTTACATTTGAACCCCCGAAAGTAAGTCCCGTTATAATACATCCATAGCAGAGAGAGAAACAAGAACGGCCAGGGTTCAAGCTGGCTCTGAACACACCTTAGACTGGACTCCACCTCCAGGTCTGGCCCTGGTGACACAGTTCTTCTAGTAAGTCTCCTCCTCCTAAATGCTCCAAGCTGAGGACTAAGTAGGAAACTTAATCATAAACACCCGAGGCTATGGGGACATCTTATATTCAAACCACCACAACAGCCCTTAAAGTTGTTAGGGAGCAAGGATTGAGCTGTTTAGTGTTTAGTTATGTGGAAATGTCAGCTAGTGTTCAGCTATGTGCTCAGCTAAAAATCAGGAGTACCATTATGAGCAGGAAGGAAAGAACAGACAAGTAAGGTGCGCTTGGGGAATCACTAGCAGTAAAGAATCCCCAAGCATTTCATGAAAACAAGTCCCTCTGAACTTCTGTCTTCCAACACGAAATAAATCATTTTAAATACATGTTCAATCATCTTTAGGAACATTTTTTATAATAAGACCCAATTCACAACTCTCAAGAGCCCAGATTTAGGAGCTCCTTGTAAGTGATTGCTCTTCACGTAGGTGTTGAGAACAAGGAAGGGAAGCGAGTGTTGAGAACAAAGGACCTCAGAGACCCTGGAAGTGAGGCAGCAGCCTGTCACATCATGAGCCACAATTTTGATCATGGTCGTGGAGTTTCTCCAAATCACAGATTTGGGACTTGGGGAGTTTCATTCTGGTCAGATTTTCCTAAACAGCATTTCTGTACTTGGCTTTACATGTCAGAGAAACTGAAATTCAACTCCAAAGGACAGTTTTTTTTTTTTTTTTTAATGAGCCCCCCCCCCCCAACCAAATGAGTTGCTCTCAATCCCTGCTTGCCATTTCCTACAACAATAATATATTCACCCAGTGGTGCTTTAAGTTAACTCAACATGCCCAGCTCACCATTAGGGAGTGATTTATGGACCACGAAAAACACAGCTTGCTAGCCTGTGTGGAAGAAAAGAAACTCAGACCACTTGCCATCACAATTGGCCTCACTCTTTCCCTTTGGATGACCATTCGGACTGAGTGTCCTTGAGGTGGGGGCTCTATCTCATGGCGTGACAAGTGGCCGGGGTGCTTCTCGTCACGCTAGCTCTCAAACATCCTGGTGCAAAAATTCTGATACAGATACAGCTTCATCAGATATAACGACAGAAAACAATTAGCAATGAATAACATAGCTTCTGATTAGTCTTGGGTCATCTCTACTGACTCTCAGAGAAAAGGAAGTTTGCAGACGCCTCGAGTTTCTGTGAGAGGTGAAGAAGGAAAAAGGATGTTCTGTCCTGGACAGCTGTTTTGCAGCAGGGAAAGCCACAGCTGTGAGCCACGCGCAAGGGAAGAAAAGCGAATCATCGGAGCCCAAGCATGTTACCATGCTGCACTCTAGGACACTCCATTGTTCCTTTTGCTACTGGTGTGGGCCAGCCTGCCCATGTGCCAAAATAAAGTTGTTCTTTTCTCCAGCCAAACTTCAGCTGTGAGGGTGAACTAACGACTTCCTGATGGAAGACAGAAAGAGGCTCCTGCAGGAGGATTCCCAGGGCTAGGACAATGGATCCAGAACTAGTTACAGGAGGTGTGAAGCTTGGTGGGAAAGGAAAACATGGGGACCTTGTTTAAAAATCAAGGGGGAAGCCTTATAATTATTAACATACAAGCTTCTTTATTTCTTCCACAGTCTCACTTGAATTGCCATTTTCTGTTGTTGCTTTTTGTTATTTAATGCCTTTTTAAAGATTTTTTTTAAAGTAGTTGTGTTTATTACTTGCAAGCAGAGAGAAAGAAAGAAATGGCCATGCCAGGGCCTCCTGCCACTGCAAATGAACTCCAGATACATGTGCCACTCTGTGCATCTGGCTTTATATGGGTACTGGGGAACTGAACCTGGGCCATCTGGCCTTGTAAGCAAGTACCTTTAACTGCTGAGTCATCTTTTCAGCTCTTTTTTAAAAATGTATAATTTTTTTTATTGACAACTTCTATACTTACAGATAATAAATCATGATAATTCCCTTCCCTCTCCCACTTTTCTCTTCACAACTCCACTCTGCATAATATCCCCTCCCTCTTTCCATTAATCTCTCTTTTAATTTGATGTCATCACCTTTTCCTTCTACTATGAGGGTCTTGTGAAGGTATTGTTAAGCACTGTGAGGTTGTGGATATCGAGGCCAATTTATGTCTGGACAGTTGCATTGTAAGCAGTCCTACCCTTCCTTTGGCTCTTACATTCTTTCTTCTACCTCTTCCACAATGACCCTGAGCCTTGGAGGATATTTTAGTGCTGGACACTCCTCCGTCACTTCTTCTCAGCACTATGTTGCCTTTTGGGTCATCCCAGTGGTCACCACCATCTGAAAAGAGAAGCTTCTTTAACCAAAAGTGAGAGTAGCATTAACATATGAATATGAACATTAAGTGTAGTGCTTACAGAGCAGTTTGGTGGCATAATATATGCATTTAGCGAGATAAGAGCAGGCTTTATACCCCTAAGGCTCATGATCTCCCCTGCTATAGGCTTTTAATTAGGTTTTCAGTACCAGGCATGTATTCCCTACCATAGAGTGGGCCTTTAGTCCAATTAGAGAGCAGTTGGTTTCCCCAGAGCAGACATGCCACTATTGCACCCAGTTGGTCATTTGGCCTATCTGGCCAAACTTGAGGCTTCCAGTGTCCACTGTTTTCACTGCCTAAGATTTCTGTCTCCCAACAGGCTGCATGAAGTGCAGCTTTTTCCAGCTTACAGGTGGCTGGTCTATAGGAAGAAGGTTTTCAGCTCAGCCCCAGCTTGATTTCTCAGTGACCTTGCTGCCCAGGCATGTGAAGTCTTCAGCAATAGGGTCTTACCATCTGTTTCTTGTGGGAAACCAAGGGCCTTGGCAATAGCCTATGATGTTTTGGATGCAGCAGGGACCTCCCTGGCCAACATCTCACTGGAAGGTATTCCATCCCTGGCACTGAAAAATTTCTAGTAAGAATCTATGGCTTCTGGATGTGCCATTATCCAAAAAAGTGGGCTTTCATATGTCTTATCCAGAATATCTTGAATTTTGATTGACCCTCTCCCCACCCTTCTTTTACTCAATCTCTTCCCCTGGCCTTACTTGGGCCATTCCACCCCCAGTAATCTGTTCTTCTACTTACATATATACGATATCATCCCCTAAAATCCTTCCCTCTCCTCCCTCCCTTATAGCCTTTTTCTAGCTTACTGGCCTTTGCTACCGATTTTTGGTTCCAGCTCACACACAGCATTTATAACTAGAATCCACATATGAGAAAAACATGTGACATTTGGCTTTCTAGGTCTGGGTTAGCTTACTTAGTACAATCCTTTCCAAATCCATCCATTTCCCTGCAAATTTCATAATTTCATTTTTCTTTACCACTGAATAGAACTCCAGTGTGTAAATGTACTATATCTATATTATCCATTCATCTGTGGAGGGACATCTATGCTGGCTCCATTTCCTAGCTATTGTAAATAGAGCAGCAACAAACATGGTTGTGTAGAGTCCTTAGGAAATGCCTAGATGTGCTATAGCTGGGTCATACGGTAAATTTCAAGAACTTCCACACTGATTTCCACAATGGCTGTACCAGTTTACATTTCCACCAACTGTGTAGAAGGGTTCCCCTTTTTCTGCATCCTTGCCAACATTTATTTTCATTTGTTTTCTTGATGATAGCTATTCTGACAGGAGTGAGATGGAATCTTAAAGTAGTTTTAATTTGCATTTCCCTGATGGCTAAGAATGTAGAACAATTTTTTAGATGTTTACATGCCATCTGTATTTCTTTTATTGAGAACTCTCTATTTAGTTCCATAGCCCACTTTTTAAATGGGTTGTTTGATTTCTTATTGTTTTGTTTTTTGAGTTCTTTGTATATTCTGGATATTAATCCTCTGTCAGATATATAGTTGGCAAAGATTTTCTCCCATTCTGTAGGTTGTCTCTTTGTTCTGTTCACAGTGTCCTTTGCCATACAAAAGCTTTGTAATTTCATGAGATCCCAGTGGTTGATTAGTGGTTTATTTCCTGAGCAACTGGGATTATTTTCAGAAAGTAATTTCCTATGCCAAGATGCTGAAGGTTTTCTCCTACTTTTTCCTCTAGCAGTTTCAGAATTTCAGGTCTGATACTAAGGTCCCTAATCCAGTTGGACTTGATTCCTTTACATGGAGAAAGACAAGGATTTATTTTCATCCTTCTACATATACATATCCAGTTTTCCCAGAACCACTTGTTGAAGCAGCTATCTTTTCTCCAATGATTATTTTTGGCATTTTGTCAAAAACCAGATGGCTGTAGCTGCATGGATTAACATCTGGGTCCTCTATTCTGTTCCATTCATCTATGTGTCTATCTTTGTGCCAGTACCATGCTGTTTATGTTACTATAGGTTTGTAATATAGGTTAAAATTGGGTATGGTGATACCACCAGCATTATTTTTGTTGCTTAAAATTGTTTTGGCTATTTGAGGATTTTTGTGCTTCCAAATGAAGTTTAGAATTTTTTTTTATTTCTGTGAAGAATGCCATTGGAATTTTAATGAGGATTGCATTAAATGTGTAGATTGCTTTTGGTAAGTTTGATATTTTCATAATATTGATTCTTCCAGTTCAAGAACATGGTATATCTTTCCATTTCCTAGTGTCTTCTGCAATTTCTTGCTTGAATGCTTTAAAGTTCTCGTTGTAGAGATCCTTCACTTCCTTGGTTAGGTATATTCCAAGGTACTTTATTTTTATTTTTTTGAGGCAATTGTGAATGGGAGAGATTCCCTGATTTCATCCTCTGCATGTTTGTTGTTAGTATATAGGAAAGCTATTGACTTCTGTGTGTCTATTTTGTATCCTGCTACATTTGCTAAAAGTGTTTATCAGCTCTAACAGTTTGCTGGCAGAGTCTTTAGGGTCCTTTATGTATAGAATCATATCATCTGCAAATAATGATAACTTGATCTCTTCCTTTCCAATCTGTATCATTTTTATGTGCATCTCTTGTATTATTGGTATGGATAAGACTTCCATTACTATATTAAATAAAAGTGGGGACACTGGACACCCTTGTCTTGTTCCTGAATTTAGTGGAAAACCTTCAAGTTTTTCCCACTTGGTATTATGTTGGCTGTAAGTTTTTCATAAATAGCTTTCATTATGTTGAGATATGTTCCTTCTATTCCCAGTTTCTATAAGACTTTTACCATGAAGGGATGTTGGATTTTGTCACATACCTTTTCTGCATCTATTGAGATGATCAGGTGATTTTTGTCCTTCAGTCCATTTATATAGTGTATTACATTTATCAATTTGTGTATATTGAACCAACCCTGCATCTCTGGGATAAAGCCTACTTGGTTGGGGTGAATAATCTTTCTGATATATTCTTGTATTCTGTTTGACAATATTTTGTTCAGAATTTTTGCATCTATGTTCATAAGGGAGATTGGCCTGTAATTTTCTTTGTTCTGTCTTTGTCTGGTTTTGGTATCAGGATGATGCTGGCTTTGTAGGAGTTTGGTAGAATTGTATTGTCTTGATTCTTTGTGTTTCTTGTATTACAATGTAGCAATTTTTGTATCCTGAGTTGATTTGATACTTGGGTCTTCTAATTATCTGTGGTGCTGTTAGACTTGGAAATCCAACTTTATGTATCTTCAGAGTAGGAGTTTAAGGTGCCAAGTGTAGCTTTTGTACTCCAATCCAACCACAGAACTGACCATAGGTGTTGAGGTTGTCTGCTATTCAAATATTCTAGTGGGCTGGGTGGAGAAATTTATTAGCAAAAACTAAAATTCAACTGAGCAATATACACATTCAGTAAAAAGCGGCACAGAGTATGCAAGTATGGGAACTGAAACAGATAACCTTATGAAGTCAAAATCCCTAAGGGTGTGTGTTGCTCTACACCATTAACCCTGTCAGCTGGGAGGTTGAGAGTTCTGTTCTGAAATGGGTTCCAAGTCAGCCTGGGTCTGAATCAGACCCTGCCCCCAATAATGACAGAAGAAAAAGACAAAGGCCCTAATGAAAGCATCACAGGCAACAACCGTCAACCCCAAATACAGCTTAATTGAGAATAGTAAAGCCAACCACGAATATGTAACCCATAACCTGCCCTGACATGGAAAGAGAGATTAGAACTTCCAGTGCAGGCCCATGTACCTGCTTTTATGTCAGTCAGCCTCCTTACCTTTTGGGGTGGCTTCCAATCTCACCAATTCTGAGTGCCTACCTCGATCCCTTTGTGTTGTGCTGTGGATCTGGTGCTCTGATCAGCTGTGCTGGGTGCCCTGACGCAGGGGGCTGAATATGTTCTCTGGAGGTTCATGGTTCTGATGGTTGGGGGATGGGAGAGTACAGGAAGCTTGGAGTTATACTGGACCTGCTCAGCTGGACCCACCTGTATCCTATTCAGCTGGTTTCTGCTCTCTCCTGTTCAGGTTTCTAGACTTTGCAAGGAGGGTGATGAGGTTGGAAAATCTCATTTGGTCTCTGTTCCTACAGCTCAGGGCTGGGCTGGGTGGGTGCACAGATCCACATGGATCAGGGCCACAAGCGCCTCAGCAGGATTCTGGCTGGTTTCCTCCTGTGTTATAGATCTTGGTCTATCCTGCTTTTCCAGGATGGCCAATAAAAACACCTTCACTTTTTGGAAGAAGAGTGTATTTTGCTGTAGTTTTGCTTAAATCACTCGCTAGGCTGGTTTGGTGTGACTCCTATGCTGCCACCTTACCTAGAAGTCTTAATGCTATTTTAAATCAAGAAAAATTTGAAGATCTGTTATTGGAATGATGTTTTATACCATTGATGTTTATACAGTGAGAAACCAATTTTTCAATGTGTGTTCATATGTGTGAATGAAGGTGCATATATCATGGCCTGTGTGTGGAGCTCAGTGGACGATTTCAGGTGTTGATCCTTGCTCTCTACCGTGTTTGAGGCAGACTGTGCTGGTTTGAATGTGAAATATCCTCCACAGCCTCATGTGTACATGGTTAAGTCTCACACTTGTTCCCCAGTTTGTGGAGCCTTTGGGAGGCTGAACATTGCTGGAAGAGATGTATCACTGGAGACCGCCTTTGGATTTTATAGGCCAGCCCCGCTTGCCAGTTTGCTAGCTCACTCTTACTGCTTCCTCCCAGCTGATGTGAAAAAAAAAAAATGATACTTTGCTGTGTGTTCTTTCTAGGCTTTTTCTACCATGATGAAATTTCTGCCTGAAACTGTAAGCTGAAATAAATCCTTTCCTTCCACCAGATGCTTCTGGTTGGGTGTTTTGTCTCAGCCACAGGAAGGTAACTGCTACTCAGGGTGTTTCACTATTATTTGCTGCTGACCCACAAGCTTCTGAGAAATTCTCCTGATTCTATCTCTCTTCTGGCCATAAGCACCTTGGAATTATAGTTGCTTACCACAGTGTCCACCTTTTTACATGGGCTCTAAGGATCCAAAGCCAGGTACTCATATTTGCGTGGTAAACACTTTATCCACCGAGCTCCTCGGAAGCCAATTTTAAATGTAAACAAAATATTTAACTAGTGTGTAAAGTCACTGAAATTACACAATATGTATTTTGCAGCATATACTTGCATATGTGTTTTGTTCTTCCCAGAACACTGGAAAGATAGAAAAACTGGCTTTGATTTCACTTCTTGGCACATATAGGTCCTATTACCACTCTGTGGAAGCCATGAAATGCTTACCTTGGCTTGGCCTTGAGTCCTGCTGATCTCTCCTGCTAGATCAGCTAGAATCCTGGGTTCATGCAGAATCAAAAAATTCCATTAAGCCTTCCAGGTAAGATTGTGGTGAAGTAGCCATACCAAAGCAGCCTAGGCGGAGAAATAAGCTGAAAAACACCACAATACATTCTTCTACCAGAAAATGAAGGTGTATAAGGAATTATCATCCTCAGGAGAGAAGTAGGAGAGACCCAGAGCTTCCAGCAAGCAGGCACCCATCCAGAATTGACTCTAGCTACAGTGCTGGTTCTATCCCGGTCTCCGGGAAGAGCTATGTACCTGAGCTTCAGGAGCAGAACCCAGGTAGGGGCCTTCCCACTGACACTAGCCTCTTTGCAACTCAAAAGCCTAAAAGAGAAGACAACAAGGACCAGCTAAGTGGCTTGTGAGAAAGAGGATCACAAGGACCAGCTATGCTTCTCCATACTTCAGGCACCCACTACAAACTCCCCACCTCAACTGCCAGCACTGCCACCACTGAAGACCTGGGGAAGAGAACTCAGCTACACAGAACCCAGTATATGTGACCATGACCACAGACCCAGCCAGCCTGGCCCAGTCCACAGTGCAGTAAAGAGGGACCCAAGCAGCCATGCAGCATAGGTGAGACTGAAGCCATCCTAAAAGGTAACAAGGCCTGCTTACACCGGGTCAGTACCTGCCCCACAACCTGGTTTATAGGGCTCCATTGGAAGTGCTAATCACACCTTTCATGTCAGGGCAGCTTATGTGTTAGATTTGATTGATGGTCAGCTGTGCCATTCTTAAATAGGCTGTATTTTGGGGTTGTCCTTTGTTGCTTCCTGATTTATAGTGCATTTGTCTTCTTCTGTCATTCCTGGGGTCAGGGTCTTACTCCACTATAGGCTGACCTGGAACCCTTTACAGACAAGAAACTTCAGCCTCCCAGTTTATAGGATTAAGGGTGTGGGGCAACACACGTCCTTAGTGGACTTTTGCTTTGTTAGAGGATCTGTTTGTTTTGGAACCTACTCCTACATAAATATTCCATGCTGGTTTTGATTGAATGTGTATATTGCTCAGTTGAATTTTAGAATTTGCTTATATTTTGCTCCACCCAGCCTACTAGAATACTTGCATAGCAGGCAAACCCAACCCCTAAGGTCATTTCTGCTTTTTCTCTGGGAGTAATGTAAGAGCCACACCTGGCACCTTAAGTTCCTGCCCTGAAGATATATAATGTCAGATTTATATGTCTAAGAAAACCCCGTAGAAAGTCTCACCAGTAGAATGGATCAAGGAGAGGGTAGAATATCTAAACTAGAAGACCAGGTAGCAGATCTAGTGCAGTCCAACAAAGAGAAAGACAAACTAATAGGAAGGCACAAATGGGAATTTCAAGACATTTGGGACACTATGAAGAGGTCAAACATAAGAATTCAGGGCATAGTAGAAAGAGAAGAATTTCACTCCAAAGGCATACTAGGTATTTTCATAAAAATTATAGAAGAAAATGTCCCCAAATAGGGAAAGTGATGACAATATAGTTACAGGAAGCCTTCAGAATGCCTAAAAGACAAGCTCAGGAAAGAACCTCTCACTGCTATATTGAAATTAAACTACAAAACACACAAACCAAAGAAAATATATTGAAAGCAGTTAGAGAGAGAAATCAAGTCTCATGTAAAGGCAAGCCCATTAGGATAACAACAGATTACTCAACACAAGGTTTAAAATCCAGAAGGGCTTGGAATAATGTATTCCAAGTTCTGAAAGGTAAGAACTGTCAGACAAGATTACCTTATCCAGCAAAGCTATTCATCCAAAGTCATGGAGAAATAAGGACATTTCACAATAAAAACAGGCTAAAGGAATATATGACCACTAAATAAGCTCTTTAGATAATACTTGAAAGTGTCCTTCATGATGAAGACAAAGAAAACCACACATATAAGGAAACAGGAAGAAATAAAACACACTCAAATAACAGTAAATACAAGAAAGTAAAGGAAAAACAGGAAGAGCTACAAAACAAGAAGAATGGCAAGAATAAATGCATACCTTTCAATAATAACTCAATATCAACAGCCACAATGCCCCAACCAAAAGACACAGCCTTGTAGACTGGGTTAAAGAGCAGTATCCTTCTATTTGTTCCTTCCACAAAACTCACCTCTCCATAAAAAACAGACACTATCTTAGGGTGAAAGGTTGGAAAATGGTATTTCAAGCAAATGGACCTAGAAAACAAGCAGGTGTTGCTATCCTAATATCTGACAGGATAGACTTCAAACCAATGTTAGTTATGAAAGTAAAGGTCACTTTATATTGATTAAAGAAATAATTCAACTGGAGGCCATTATAATTCTAAACATATATGTACTTAACATGGGTGTTTCCAACTTTATCAAACAACCACTACCAGACTGGTCACAAATAACACCGAGTACCATTGCAGTTGGTGACTTCCATACCCCACTTTCATCAGTTGACAGGTCATCTGGCAAAATATAAACAGACATCTGGATTAAATTATGTCATTGAACAAATGGACCTAACAGATATCACCAGAAGATTTCATTCAAATGTTGCAGAATATACATTCTTTTCAGTAGCATAGGCAACATTCTCTAAAATAGACTATATATTAGGACACAAAGCAAATCCTAATAAATACAGGAAAATTTAAATAACTCCTTGTACTCTATCTGATCATCATAAGATTAAACTACAAATCAACAACTAGAAAAACTGTAAAACACACACAAAATCATGGAAACTAAACAGTACACTGCTGATTGACAAATGGGTCATTGAAGAATCAAGAAGGAAATCAAAAACTTCATAGAATCAAATGATAATGATAACACAACATATCAAAACCTTTGGGATATAACAAAGTCAGTGTTAAGAGGAAGCTTTAAGTGCCTATATTAGTAAATTAGAAATGTCACAAGTAAACAACTTAATGCTTCTTCTTAAGGTCTTAGAAAAAGAAGGACAAGGCAAACCAAAAATCCATAGTTGGAAAGAAATCATAAAGATTAGAAGATTAGAAACAAAAAAAAAATTACAGAGAATCAGAGAAACTTAAAGTTGGATCTTTGAAAATATAAGCCAGATTGATAGACCCTTAACAAATCTGATCAAAAGAAAGAGAGAAGAGACACAAATTAATAAAATTAGAGATGAAAAAGACACTATTACAACAGATACCAAAGAAATTCAAAAACTCATAAGGACATACTTTAAGAACATATACTCCACTAAGTTTGAAAATATGAAAGGAATGGATGATTTCCTAGGTTTATATGACCTACCAAAATTAAATCAAGATAAAGCAAACCATTTAGATAGACCTATAACAAATAAAGCAGTTTTTAAACATCTCCCAACTAAAAAATGTTCAGGCCCAGATGGATTCACTGGTGAATTTTACCAGACCTTCATAGAACTAACACCAGTGCTTCTCACACTTTTCCATAAAATAGAAAAGGATGGAATACTACCAAACTCCTTCTACAAAGCAATTATCACCCTGATACCAAAATCAGACAAAGACAGAACAAACAAAGAAAATTATTAGACCAATCTCCCTCATGAACATAGATGCAAAAATTCTCAATATTGGCAAACAGACTATGAGAATATATCAAAAAGATTATTTACTCTGACCAAGTAGGCTTTATCCCAGAGATGCAGGGTTGGTTCAACATACACAAAGCAATAAAAGTAATACATTATATAAATGGACTGAAGGACAAAAATCACATGATCATCTCAATAGATGCAGAAAAGGTATTTGACAAAATTCAACATTCCTTCATGGCAAAAGTTCTAAAGGTACTGGAAACAGAAAGAACATATCTCAACAGAAAGAACATATCTCAACAGAATAAAGGCTATTTAGGACAAACCTACAGCCCACATGATACTAAATGGGGAAAGACTTGAAGCTTTTCCACGGAAATCAGGAACAGTCCAAGGGTGTCTACTGTCCCCACTTTTATTTAATATAGTACTAGAAGTGTTAGCTATAGCAATAAGGCAAGAAATATACATAAAAGGGATACAAATTGGAAAGGAAGAGATCAAATTATTATTTGCACATGATATGAGTCTATGCATAAACGACCTAAATACCAGCAAACTGTTAGAGCTGATAAACACTTTTAACAATGTAGTAGGATAGAAAATAAACACACAGAAATCAGTAGCCTTTTTATATATTAACCAAAACATGCTGAGGATAAAATTAGGGAATCATTCCCATTCATAATTGTCTCAAAAAAATAAAGTTATCTTGGAATAAATCTAACCAAGGAGGTGAATGATCTCTACATTGAAAACTTTAAAACACTCAAGTGAGAAATTGCAGAAGACACTAGGAAATAGAAAGACATCCTATGTTCTTAGATTGGAAGAATTAATATTGTGAAAATGTTAACCTTACCAAAAGCAATTAATACATTTAATGCAATCCTCATCAAAATTTTAATGGCATTATTCATGTAAATAGAAAAACAATCCTAAAATTCATTTGAAACCAAAAATATTCTCAAATAGCCAAAGAAATTTTGGGCAACAAAAATAAGGCTGGTGGTATCACCATATCTGATTTCAAACTATATTACAGAGCCATAGTATCAAAAACAGCATGGTACTGGCACAAAGACAGACACATGCATCAATGGAACAGAATAGAGGACTCACATGCAAATCCAGGCAGCTACAGCCATCTGATTTTTGACAAATATGCCAAAAATACTCATTGGAGAAAAGACAGCCTCTTCAACAAATGGTGCTGGGAAAACTGGATATTTACTTGTAGAAGGATGAAAATAGATCTCTCCATGCATAAGAATCAAGTCCAAATGGATCAAAGACCTTAATATCAGACCTGGAACTGAAACTGCTAGAGGAAACCCTTCAACATCTTGGCATAGGCAATGACTTTCTGACTATAACTCCAGTTGCTTAGGAAATAAAATGACTAATCAACCACTGGGATCACATGAAATTACGAAGCTTTTGTATGGCAAAGGACATTGTGAATAGAGCAAAGAGGCAACCTACAAAATGGGAGAAAATCTTTGCCAGCTATACATCTGACAGAGGATTAGTATTCAGGATATACAAAGCATTCAAAAAACTAAATAATAAATAAAACAACCCAATTCAAACAATCAGCTATGAATAGAGAGTTCTCAAAAGAAGAAATACAGATTTCATATAAACATCTAAAAATATGTTCTACATATCTAGCCATCAGGGGAATGCAAATTAACTCTTTTGAGATTCCATCTCACTCCTGTCAGAATGGCTATCAAAAAACAAATGAAAATAAATGTTGGCAAGGATGCAGAAAAAGGGTAACCCTTTTACACTGTTGGTGGAAATGTAAACTGGTATAGCCATTGTGGAAATCAGTGTGGAGGTTCCTGAGACAGCTAAAAGTAGATTTACCATTTGATCCAGCAATACCATTCCTAGGCATATATCCTAGGGACTCTTCTCACTACCTTAGAGATACTTGCACAACCATGTTTATTGCTACTGTACTCACAATACTTAGGAAATAGAACTAGCCTAGATGCTTGTTGCAGTCAGGTTGCCATTGCTGGCAGAAAACACCTGACCAAGAGCAGCTTGTGGGAATAAAGGTTTATTTTGGCTTATAGACTTGAGAGGAAACCCCATGATGGCAGGGGAAAACAAGAGGCAGACAGTGGGTATCATCTCCTGGGCAACATCAGATTCACAATAGCAACAGGAGAGTGTGCCAAACACTGGCAAGAAGAAGTTGGCTATAACACCCATAAGATCACCCCCAACAATACACTGCCTCCAGGAGAGATTAACTCCCAAATTGCCATCAGCTGGGGACATGGAATTCAGGACACCTAAGTTTATGGGGGACACCTGAATCAAATTACCACATTTCACCCCTGGTCCCCATAAACTGATAACCATCCATGATGTAAAATGCAATGCATTCAGTCCAAATTAAAGTCCCCATAGTTTTTAATCAATCCCAATGATATTCAAAGAGTCCCATAACTGAGCCATAATAACCCAAACCCCATAATGGCACAGAACAAATATTCACACTGCAAAAGATGGCTTTGGGCATAACAAAGAAATATTCAACCAGTACAAGAATTAAATAGGGCAACCATCAAACTCTGTACCTCCAAGTCCAGCAACTCTAACCAGTGACGAGTCTCCAAGTCAATTCTAACCACTGACAAATCTCTGGAGTTCTAATTCTGCCCCTCAAGCTAGGCTACTTACAGTCCTGGAAAACATCATCCAGTGCTGGCAGCTTTCCTTGGCAGCCACTCATACTCCTGGTATCTCCACTGGGTCCCCACTGCAACCCACAGTTCATCCTAATTGCTCCATAGCATCTCCATGCAGGTAATCTAACAAGCCTGCTTCACATTTCCCATGGCCATTTCCAAAATACAAATCCATGTTGCAAATTCAATGACCCTTTCTTTCCTGCATTTGTTATGCTCCATAATAACAGGTGATTAACAGGTTGTTAATCCAGGGGGGAATAAAGCTAACTTTGAAGAATGGGACACTCCTTCATCATTCAGGCCTCTTACAAAGAATTTTCATTTTTCTTCTTGTCCCAATGCAGGTCGGCTGGCCCAAATATCAATTGTTGTAATATCTCAAACAATTGCAGCGGAACAGGCAGCAGTTTTGGCCCAAAGATTTCATTTTTTTCTCTGCCATATCCCTCTGCTCACACCAGACCATCTCTATGCAATGCAACCCTGCTCAAATTATCAGGATACAGGCATGACAGCAAGCCTCTCATGCAAACTGCTTCTACCTAAGTCCAGGCAAAGCTCTTTCTCACCCTGATAAGCCAAGCCACACAGTCCATGGTTCTTACTCCATTTAGGTCTTTTAACTCTGACAAGAATAGTTCATCTAGCTCTACTTACAGTGCTTCAAGCCATTTCTTAGGCCAAGACTTCAAATTTTTCCACATTCCTTCCTCAAAAACCAGGCCCAAAAGGCCAATAGCTGCCGAGTCAGATTTCTAGCAGCAATGGTCCCACTTCTCGGTACCAGCTTTATTGTTGCAGTCAGGTTCACATTGCTGGCAGAAAACGGCTGATCAAGAGCAGCTTGTGGGAATAAAGGTTATTTTAGCTTACAGACTCAAGGGGAGGCTCCATGGTAGTAGGGGGAAATGATGGCATGAACAGAGGGTGGACATCACCTCTGGACCAACATCAGATGCACAAAAGCAACAGGAAAGCATGTCCAACTTAGGCAAGATGAAGTTGGCTATGACACCTATGAGCCTGCCTCCAACCATACACTGCCTCCAGGAGAGATTAATTCCCAAATTGCCATCAGCCAGAGAGATATGGCATTCATAACACCTAAATGTATGGGGAACACCTGAATCAAACTACCAAAATGCCTCTTAACTGATGAATGGATAATGAATGGGTGGTGCATTTATACAATGTAGTTCTATTCAGTGGTAAAGAAAAATGTAATTATGAAGATTAGAGGGAAGTGGATGGATCTGGAAAGGGTTATATTAAGTGAGGTAACCCAGGTCCAGAAAGCCAAATGTTAAATGTTCTCTCAAACACGTGGATACTAGCTACAAATGTTTAGACTTATGGAAGTTGTCAACAAAAAATGTTTTTAAAATCTCATATTTGAGCTGGAGAGATTGTTCAGAGGTTAAGGCACTTGCCTTCAAAGCCTAAGGACCCAGGTTTGATTCCCTAGTACCCATGTAAAGCCACACAAATGGCACATGCATCTGGAGTTTTTTTTTTTTTTTTTTTTTTTTTTTTTGCAGTGGCTAGAGGCTCTGGCATGCCCATTCTCTTTCTCTCTCTACCTACCCCTTTCTCTCTCTCTCTCTCTCTCTCTCTCTCATAAATAAATAAAGTATAAAAAAAATCCCATATGCAACTGGGTCTGGTGGTACAGGCCTGTAATCCCAGTGAGCCAGGGGATGCTGAGGCCAGAGAATAAAAAGTATAAGGCCATTCTTGGCAAGCTAGGGAGAACCTGTCTCAAAATTAAAAGTAAAACCATGGGCTGGGGATGTGGTAGAGTGCTTCCCTAGTATGTGTAAGCTGTAGCTTTAGTCCCAAGTATTAAGGAAGGAAGGAAGGGAGGGAGGGAGGGTGGGAGGAAGGAAGGAAGGAAGAAAGGAAGGGTATAGACAAATGGAGTGTGTGGAAGGACTAATAGATACACATGTATGTTTCTGCTCATGCACATACACCATTTTTATTTTTATTTTTATTTCCTGTAACCCTCACTTACAATATCATTTCAGATGGGCAACTTATGCTACAGAGAAAATGTCTCAGTAGTTAAAGGGACTTGCTTTCTGTGGTATTTGAATGTATGTCACCCATAGACTCAGGTGTTTTATTAAAATTGAGTTTGCAGGGCTGGAGAGATGGCCTAGCGGTTAAGTGCTTGCCTGTGAAGCCTAAGGACCCTGGTTCGAGGCTCGATTCCCCAGGACCCACGTTAGCCAGATACACAAGGGGGCACACATATCTGGAGTTCGTTTGCAGTGGCTGGAGGCCCGTGGTACACCCATTCTCTCTCTCTCTCTGCCTCTTTCTCTCAGTCTGTTGCTCTCAAATAAATAAATCAAAAAAAATTTTTTTTTTAAAAATTGCCTTTTCAAAAAAAAAGTTTACAAAAATTGAGTTTGCAGCTTTAGCCTCTAGTAGACAGATTCCTGATTGGGGGGGGGGTGTCACTGGGGGCATATCTTAATTCCAGACTAAAGGTGTGCAGAGTGGTTTTGAGCTCTGGCTGTGCTTGCTTGTGGTGCTGGCTGTTTGGTGATGTCTCTGCTTGGATTTATGAATGGAAGCCAGCTTGTTCTGCCATTGATAGAACTTACTCTGGATCTGTAAGTTGAAATAAATCCCTTCCACCTATAAACTGTGTCTTGTTTGGATATTCATACCAGCAACATTGAGCTGACTACAATACTTGCCAAGTTTTCTGGCCTGGGTTCAATTTCCCCGCAACCCATGTAAAGCAAGATGGATGTTTGTTTGCAGTGGCAAGAGACCTTGGCATGCCCATACACAAACACAGACAGACAGACAGACACACACACACATACACACGTGCAAATATGACAAGGGAATGGCAAATTCAGAGCAGTAAACCAAGAGTTGGGTCTGTTGTGAACACTGATCTCTGGGTGACAGGTCATAAGCCCATGAAGTCAGCCCCGTGTGGGACCAAAGCAAGAGTTAACTTTCTCATTCTTTTCTTCAGTAACTTGAAATACAGTAACCATTGTAAGAGCACACCAAATTAATACTTGCCAATAACAGTATTTAAAAAATAACAGTGTTTTCAGGCCTGGTGGCACATACCTATAAACCTAAAACTTGGGAGGGTAAGGCAGGAGGATTGCAATTTAAGGCCATACTGGACTATATAATGAGCTTATGATCACCCTGAAAAATATAGTGAGACCTTGCTCCCCCAAAGTAAACAGAAACATAGTCATTGGTAATTTAACTTTAGATGAATCTTGAAGTGTTGTAAAAGAATTAATAGGTAATAAAAAAAGAACTTGTAGTCAATATTCGATTGAAAGCCATTGTAAAGTAGCGCAGAAATTATGTTGTATAGAAAATTAGTGGATTCATTTTTTTAGACTGGACCATTTTGCTCATTGCTATAAATCTTATAGTTTTTGAAAAATTAAGATTAAAAGTTACAGAGGTGCTATTAAAATCCTACTGTCATAATTTTAATATATTTTGAAAAATTTGTTGTAAATGTCTACCACATAAGTAGTTTTACTCCCACTTCAGACAGATGGTATAAGAATAAATAAAGACACCAATCTTGCTTTTGTTTTCTTTCCATGCCCTGAAATTTTGTATTGCTTTGTGGATGTGAGACAGGACCATAATAGCTATAGAGAAAAAAATCTATCTAAACAATTTCAATCTGAAAGCTTTAAAGAAACAATGATAAATAAGCTATTATTTTGTTTTCATTTTAATGTTTCTTTTCATATTAGAGTGAAAAATCCAGCTATATTTTCAAATGATCAATAAAATTTAAGTATATTGGAGTGATATGGAAAATCATATGACAACTAGGCTATGATTAAGTGGAATGCCTTCTTATTAATATGTGTTGCTGTAAAGATGTGCTATATAGTTATTAATAATTGCTTCTAGTAAAATTAACCAAAAGCCAGATCATCCTTGTGCTTAACCAAATATTCCTTAAAAATAACTTTGGCATACACACACATGATGAAGCATTGAGCATTTCTTTTTTGATATATTTATTTATTTGCAATCAGAAAGAAAGAGAGAGAGAGAGAGAGAGAGAATAGCTGCTGCAAACAAACTCATGATGCATGCAGCATTTTGTGCATCTGGCTTTACATGGGTACTGGGGAATCAAACCCAGGTCATTAGGCTTTCCGCAGCAAGCACCTTAACCATTGGGCAATCTCTTCAGCCCACATTACACATTTCTGAAAGTGCATTCAAGAATGTGTGCAGCAGGAAGTTGGGTACCCAGAGGAGGACTTATGTTGTTTCTCCATCTTATGTCCTCTTCGAATTTTTTTTTGCCATAAACATAATTTTTATTATTTTAGAAATCTAAGTCTGGTTAACTAACAACTGAAGGTATTTAATGAGTATACACCAACACCTACTACTGGTCGCCTATAGCATACATCCTGCACACTAATACCTTCTATAGTTGGCCTATAACACACATAAACATATGTGTCTGCCATGCTTGTCTTTCATTTGTTTAAAACATTAGAAAATTTTATTACAAACTGACAAATTCCAGTTGTATATATTTATGAGGTACAAAGCAATGTCATGATTTACACATACAATGTGAAATAATTAAAGTAAACTAATGATCATATAAATCACTGGAGTTATATTTTGTGGTAAGAAAACTTCAACTCTTAGCAATTTTAAAATGATAATATTCAGTTACTAATTATAATCACCATGTTGTTGGTAGAGCAAGGAAAAAAAAAAACATGTCCCTTCTCTTTAATTGGAGCTTTGTACACTATGACACGTGTTCTCCCTATTCCCTGGTCCCCAACAGCTTCTGGTTACTACCATTCTACTCTCCGCTTCTGTAAGTTCAACTGATTTTTAAGGTAGTCATTAAAATAATATTGATCTCTAATAGCTGCACATACTTATGGGGGTATAAATTTTGACAATTCAACATATACATTGTGTAATAATCAATCAGGGCAACTGCACACCCATCTCCTTCAGCATTTGTACTTTCTCCCTCTCTTTTCTTCCTTCTTCCCTTCCTATATCCCCTCCCTCACTCTCTTCCTTCCTTTCTTTCCTTCTTTTTTTTGGGGGGGGGTTCGAGGTAGGGTTTCACTCTAGCTCAGGCTGACCTGGAATTCACTATGTAGTCTCAGGGTGACCTCAAACTCGTGGCAATCCTCCTACCTCTGCCTCCCAAGTGCTGGGATTAAATGTGTGCGCCACCATGCCCAGCTACTTTCCTTCTTTCTTTATGTGCTGGGGTTTGAACTCGGGGCCTCTCCTACTGAGCAGCCCTGTGGGGTTTTCCAGTCTGATTGGGCTGATTGCTATGGCCTGTCATTGTTTAATATGCTTTCTGTTCCCCGTGTTTCCTATGAATTAGTAGGTACACATGGATGTTCAATTGAAGCAGGTTCTGTTTCCTAGAAAGGCCTCTTTCCAAGTGCACATTGCTGCAGAAGACTCAGTATGCATACTGCCCCATTTTTTATGATGTTAATAGTGGTGGATAGCTTACAGGATGCCAGCATAGCATGTTGCAGTCATCTCCCCCCTGTTCTCTCCACTTGGCCCTTGCTTCCACCCCCAGATAGCACATTCTTTATTTTGGGGGTGAAGATGAGTAATGACCCAGTAGTTCTGCTGATCTAGGCTGGGCTTGGCTATATGATGCTTCTGGGTTCAGTAAGGACTCACACACTAGCTGCCAGCTATTGTCTGACTTCAGATGGCCTCTGTTAGAGCATCTGTTCCTTGCTCTCAGCCTACAGCAGGTGAAGCCAGCCGTAACCCTTCAGTAATCACATATTTTAAAACATCTGAGTTATGATTGCTCTTAGCAAAGCAAATTCTTCATTAGACTTCCAATTAGTTTTCAGTATGAGATTCAATGCAGATACAATATGTGATAGATCTGACCTTTCTGAAGTGTTGGCACTTCATTCTGTCTCTTATGTAATAGGAGAAGGTTTATTATTAACATTTTCTGGGCCTTGTACTTACACAGTTTTATAGACTTTCTGACGTGATTAAAGGTCTTTATCATCTTGTTCTTGAGCTTGTCAGTTCAATCCACACCAGAATTCTTTATTTCCTCTAATTTGTCTCATTGACTCTTTTTCTTCCTGCATCATTCTTCATCTCTTCTTCTTTCTTTTGACATCCCAAGGAGATTTACAGATGGTCCCATTTCAGCTTGTCTTTGGGGCAATCAGGAGAAACCTGGGAGTGAGTATTTATAAGCTTTTGTGATATTTTCTTAACAAAGTTGCCATTAGGAGAACAAAGTAGTCATTAACTGAGCTGGGAAATAGAAAAAATGAGGGATCTTGAAAAACCAAAAAAAAAAAAAAAAAAAAAAAAGGAGGGATGATAAACTTATGTACAAGGAAATAGAAGAGTCTCTCTATTAATGCTAGGAGGAGATGTGGAATATTTTCCCCAATGTCAGAAAAAGTCTTGCTAAATCACTCACTTTTTAGTAATTACAGTACCTCTTGCCTTTTAAATTATACAAACTCTATGCATAGCAATCTATATAACATTTTCCTTGACCAAACAAAATACTACATATTTTATTTAATGTCTAATATTCTATGAACTATTTAAAAATATTCATTTACTTAATACTAATGAAATCTTGTAGGATACTTTGGGAGGTATTAAATTTAATTTGTAGAGGTGAATATGATTAAAGCACATTATATACATGCATGAAAATCTCATAATGAAACCCATTACTTTGTACAACTAAAGTATGCTAATAAAAATGTCTAAAAATTTAATTCATAGATAAAAAAGCTAAAGTCAGTATTGTATAGCAAATTCTTCTGGATTGCAATATTCTCTCCTGGAGGGAGGAGGGAGTCAAGAGGTCACCAAATCTGAGAGCTGAAATTTAAAAGGTCACAGGACCGCTCTCCTAGGTCATGGGAGTGAAAGATAACTGCCTGGGGAGCAGTCTTGCCTAAATGCTCTGCAGAGCTGCTGAAAATGGTGCCGTACACTGGAGACCCTGCCACCTGCTCTCCTGAGGGGCCTGAAAGTCCTGCAGTGCCCAAGAGACGCATCCTCCCTGAGCAGCCCCCTATGCTGGGGTGGGCTTTTTGGTTATAAAGTTGACTTTGAGTCACCCATCCTCCTGTAAGCACCCCAGCACCCTGTTCTTTAAGTAGCCTCAATAAACTCATTGGTTCACTAAAAGTGGCCTTGCTGCAACTGTTCTTTGGTCAGTTATCTGAGCCCTATGTGCGGTGAAAAGATGAGTGTTCACATCTGCCCAGGAAAAAAGTTTCTGGTGACAGGAAGGTGGCTGTTCTCTAAGTAGTGGTAAAGCAGAGGACTAGCTACAGTCTAACTCTATCTTCAAAGGCAAACCATTAGTCCTTATTGAAGGGCAAGATAACTCCTGAAGGCTATTACATAACAACCTCTTACTGGGAAGGTTAAAAAAAAAAACTTTTTTTTTTTTTGCAGTACTGGGGATAGAACCCAGGGCCTTGCACATGCTAGGTAAGTACTCTTCTCTGAGCTATGTCCCCAGCCCTTACTTCATCATTTTAAAAATGTACTTCAAAATAAATTCTAGAAATCTCTAGTTTTGTCTAGATACTGTAACACGCATATTAAGTTCAGTATTTATGATACTGGAATTGGGGTGTCTATGCAAGTATCAGAACCTTTCTTGGCTCCTAACTGGGCTCTAACCTAGGAGTTAGGGTGCTAGATTGTCATGGTCACACAAAACCTCTACTGAGTCTACTGAGTCAGTGACCTCCAGGTTCTTGTCTTATGAATTCAAAGAATGAAATCCAGGGACCATAGAGGGTGAAGTTGAGAAAGATTTATTCTTAAACTTTCTACTGACAACATCTACAAATATAAACAGTGATATATATATATATATATATATATCACTGTTCATATATATAATATATAATATAATAATATATATATATTGATTCCCTCCTACCACCCTCCCTTTTTCCTTTCCCAAATTTCGCATCCACTGAATCCTTTCTTTCCAACTAATTTTTCTTCTATTTTGATGTCATCCTTTTTTATCATCCTATTATGTAGGTGTAGTGTAGGTAGCATTAGCCACTGTGAGGTCATGGATATCAAAGCCACTTTGTGTCTGAAAGACAGTATTATAAGCACTCCCCTCCTTCCTTCGGTTCTCACCTTCTTTCTGCCACCTCTTTGACAATGGTCCTTAAGCCTCTGAGGGTAGGATAGAGATGTCTCACTTAATGATGAATACTCACATCACTGTCACTTCCTCTCAGCAGTTTGGTGAGCTTTGAGTCTTTCAAGTGGTTACCACCATCTGAAAAGAGAAGCTTCTATAACCCAAAGTATTAATATATGGGTATAAACATAAGTATTTAGAGCGCAATTTGATGGGCATAATATGTCCATTTAACCAGATAATAGTAGTAGTTTCCCCCTTAGTGCTGATGACCTCCCCACCTTTTGATTAGGTTTTCAGTACCATGCAGAAATTCCTTCCAGTAGAGTTGGCCAACCAGAGACCAGTTGGTTTTCCCAATAACAGATATGCCACCATTGCACCAGTTGGTACATTTGGTCTGGCTGGTCATCCATAAATCTTGCAGGGTCCACTGCTGGTTAAATCCATTGATTACTCCACCTCCCCCCCCCATGCTGTGTAGGACTTTCCAGCATCCTAAGAGCTAATTAACAAAGAGGAGGCTTCTACCACAGCTCCAGCTGTATATTCTCACTGGTTTGGACTCCAAAATTCTGGATATAATGTACGTGTGGTCATGTTAGCTTAATAATTTAATAGCAAAGCAAGTTAATCAATAATCAAGTCATGAATTAGAGATAGTTTATAAGAACTAAACAAAATGAACAAATACTGTATGGTTCCATTTATGTGAGGTACCCAGGGTAGTCAAATTCATATTTACCAAGTTTCTCATTACCAGAACTGAAGTGATGGGATGGGGAAATTGGAGCTCACGTTTCATGGGTGTTGGTTTTCAGTTTGGGAAGATAAAAAAATTTTTATAGGTGCACGATGGAGACAGCAGCAAACAGGGTGGATGAACTCATTACCATTGAATTATCATACTAAAATGGTTAACATGTTATGTATATCTTACATGAAGAAGAACTGAGACACTGTGCACTTTAACACAGGCTGGTCCAAGTGAGTTCTGAGAATGCCAATTGCTAATGCTAACAGGGGTCTCTGTGTACATTACACTTCCTCTTATTTAATCCTCACCACTCCCCAATCAGGAAGGTATTGCTATCTCCATCAGAGGAGAAGGGACTTGGAGTCAGAGGGAATTCTTAGCTAAAGTAAAATAGCTAGTAAATAATGGAGATGGGAATGATAGTTCGGTAATAGGTCATCAAAGTCTATGTGTGTGTTAGTGTGTTCATATGCATGTGGGCTGGGTACACATATGTGTGCCTGTGTGTGGAGGCCAGAGGGTCAATGTTGGGTGTCTACTTAGTCTGCCACTTTTCACCTTATTGAGACAAAGTCTCTTGCTGAACCTGGAGCTCACTGTTTCAGTAGACCAGCTAGTCAGCTCATACAGGGAATCCTGTTGTTTCTGTTTTCTAAGCACTGGGATTGCAGATGTGAGACGTCATGCCTGGAATTTATATGGGTGCTGGGGATCCAAACTCAGGTTCTCATGCTTATATGACTGAGCCATCCCCTAGCCCCAGTCTCGGTGCGATCTACGTCCTAATGACACCACACTGAAACAGGGAGATGTAAGCTCTGCCGTAAAAATATTCTGAAGCCCACATTTTAAGCACTTTAGCAAGACACACATATGGACCACTACTGAATCCATGCAAAGATGGTTGAGGCAGTTCCTTCAGAACAATAGCCAGTTTGTGTTCCCACGGAGAAGCCTAGGTGACAATGGGAACAGGCTCCATTGGAACTGGCTGAGGCTTGTGATGAAAGAACAGAGCCCAGCAGAAGCTCTGTGGGAGGATGCCTCCCTATCATTTGCCTCATCAGCCGTTTCTGCAGACGTAGACCATAAATGCTGTCATGGGGCACCCTCTGGGTAATGCACAGCTGAAGTATCATGCACTGAGACAAAATTAAAATTTTATATCTACACTTTAGAAATATGAGTGTTTCATAAATATAAGCCATTAAAATGATTTAGGCTTTACAAAGCAGACTGAGAAGAGGCAGTTTTATCAGACTGGTCTCATAAGGCTTACTGGCTGCCAAAACAATAGTGCCAAAAAGAAACTAGGTACAGACGACTCATGAACGTTTTGTACATTACCAGCTTGAATGTTTCTCTCTCTCTCTCTTTTTTTTTTTCCCACTGAAGCATGCTTTGGAAAATCTATGCATGTATCCTATTGTATAGAAAACATCAAAAGACTAAAGTGGACCACTGCAGAAACCTCAGAATACTGTCTTGAGAATACTTCAAATATTTCCAAAACACATCAGCACAAAACATCTGCACTGTAAGTTAAAGTTGCCAATCGCGTTGCCAGTAAAGGCAAAGTTTAATATTCCCAGATGTTATTATATAGTATCTATGATATGTTGGATGAGTACAGTATGCACATTTGTATATCATAGTCTTTTTATAAAATGTAAATTTAATCCCTGGAGATAGAACAATAGCAAAGCTGAATAAATTGTCTGGAAAGTAAAATTCATATTTCTTACTTTTATTCTTAGCTTAAAGAATGGGGGAAGGGAGAGAGCAAGAAAGCTAATTTCTATATAAAAGGGAATTTTAAAAATTGAGATCATACCCATGACATCTTTAAAAAAAAGTATGTAGATCTAAAGTGAGCAGCCTTTTATTTTGGTAGTGACTATTTCCATTACCAGATACCCAAGAGGACAAATAGAAGCTAGCTGGGCTGAATTCCTTAATGAACTCTCTTGTCAGGATACTATTATAGTATACTACATTCTAAAGCATCCTATATTTTGGAATAATAGATTGAAGTCTATATAGAATATTTTGAAAGAAAAATAAATCAAGAGGGCTGAGGAAGATGGCTCAGTGGTTAAAGGCACTTGCTTGCAAAGTCTGCCAGCTTGAGTTCAATTCCCCGAAACCTGTGTAAAGCCAGGTGCACAAAGTGGATCGTGCATCTGGAATTCATTTGCAGTGGCAAGAGGCCCTGGTATTCCCATTCATTCTCATCACCTCTTTCCCTTGTACTCTGTGTACAAGTAAATAAGTAAAATATTGAAAAAGGAGCAATATAATTCCACAACATCAAAGAAGTCATACCTACACAAAGAAGGATTTAGTAATTCATAGTGTCCTTGTCCTTGTGGGGGTTGATAGCACGGGGAGAATAGTGGAACTTTTATTCCTTTTATTATTCACATATATTATCTACACAAAATAATGTTTTATTATGATATCTTTATACACATATAGTGTACTTTGATCATATTTACCCCATCACGCTCCTTTTCCCCTCTTCTACTGACCTCCCAGTAATTTACCTTGTACTTTCATGTCTTTTTAAAAATCTAGGTTCTGTATAGAATAACAAACATGCATTATTTGTCTTTCTATATTTGGTTTATCTTTTTTAAAACATGGTTTCCAGTCTCCTTACATTTATTTCTGTAGCATTATGGCTAAATAATACTCCATTGTGTATATGTATGCCATATTCTACTGTTGGTGGTCACCTAAGCTGACACCATGATTTAGCTATTACAAATAGTGCCACAACAAACAGAGATATGTATCAGTTACTTTCTTGTTGATGGGACAAAATACCTGACCAGAATCAACATGTGGCGAGAAAGAGTCTATTTCAGCTTATTAGTTCCAGAGGGTAGAGGTCATGGTGGAGAAAGCATGGCAGGGGCAGGATGCTGACATCACAATATCACATCAGCAGGGAAGAAGTGTGTGTGGGGGAACAGCAGAGGGGCTGGACTAATAAACCTTAAAGCCTTTTTCCAGTGACATGCTTCCTCCAGTAAGGTTCCACCTTTCAGACCAGTGCTACCCCCTGGGGAGTAGATGTTCAAACACATAAATTTAAGGGGGGGGGGTCATTTTACATCAAAAGCACCACAGCCGGCATCTCTATTGCATGCTGATTTTGATTATGCCCAGAAGTGGCATAGCAGGATCTTATAGTAGTTTTGTGTTGGATCTCTTTATTTATTTATTTATTTGAGAGAGAGGGAGAGAGAGAGAGAGGGAATGGGCATGCCAGGGCCTCTAGCCACTGCAAATGAACTCCAGATGCATGTGCCACCTTGTGCAAATAGCCTTAACCACCATCTCTCCAGCTTTGTGTTCAGACTCTTGAAGAAGTTCTATACTGATTTCCCTAGGGGTTACACTAATTTACATTCCCAGCAAAAGTCTATAGTGGTTCCCTACCCTTTTCTTGCCACATCCTCACTAGCATGTATTGTTTCTTTTCTTGATGATAG
Source organism: Dipus sagitta (assembly GCA_036346955.1). Lineage (NCBI taxonomy): Eukaryota > Metazoa > Chordata > Mammalia > Rodentia > Dipodidae > Dipus > Dipus sagitta. The sequence goes on along the minus strand of CM070774.1, from coordinate 62,426,817 downwards.
CCATTATGACTAGAGTGAAGTGGAATCGTGAAGTAGTTCTGATTTGCATTTCCCTGATGGCTAAGGAGAAAGCAGTTTATTTTGGAAGCTTTCTCCTACTTCACTTGATTTGGAGTTGAGCCTCAGTGGTGATGCCATGAAGATCATTTTTAAGTGCAAGTTATTTAGATTAATCCAAAGAATGGTTTTTATGCAGTTGCTGCCTACTTCAATTATTAAAGCTTTGTGACTCAAAATATCATTATTGAAAGTAGAAAGGGAAAGATGTCAAGTATATCTTTTATGTAGTTAACAGACTTGAGAAACTTCCAAATACATTTACACTGGGGAAACATTTTCAAAGCGAGGATCAAAAACTAGGCTTTTAGACTCTCAGTAGCCAGTTATATGGCCTAGGGACAACAATGTAAGATCTTTGCAACTATTGTTTTTCATTTTAATAATAAGAAAGTTGGGATAGACTAATTTTTCTGACCTGCTTCATATCTAGAGATCCTTGTTTTAGCAGTTTTTTGGGAATTCCTAGTTGGGAACCACCACTTAGCCATTAGTGAATTTGAAAACAAACATCCAATGTTTTATATATTTTAGGTTGAGATTACTGTGGTTGTTTGAATGTAAAATGACCTCATAGCTTTATATGTTTGAATATTCAGTCCCCAAAGTAGACTGTTTTGGAAGGTTGTGGAACTTGTAGGAGGTGGAGCCTTGCTGGAGGACACGCATCATCAGGAGCAGTCCTTCATGGTTTACAACCCAGCCTCACTTGCTGTTTGTTCTCTGTTTCTTCCCTGCTAATGTGACACTGGCTTCCTACTCCCATTATACTTTCCATACCATGATGGACTCTACTCTTTGGAACTGTAACCCAAAATAAACTCTTTCCTTCTCTGAGTTGCTTCTGCTCAGATATTTTGTCTCAGCCATGAGAAAGTAGCTGATAATAGAAACTGGAACTAGGAAGTAGGTTACTGTGATAAGCCTGACCTTGTGGTTCCTAGTCTTTCCGAACCGGTTGTGGGAGGAATGTGAAGTGATTTGGAACTTTGACTAGAAAAGCCTTACAATGCTATAAGCAAGAGATTAACAGGCCATTCTAGCGGAGTCTGAGAAGCCAGGGCAACAGAAATATGGTTAGTGGAGGCTTGGCTCATGTGTTTCAGAGAGGAATATGAACTCAATCAGTGTGATAGTTTGAATTTATGTCCCTTACTAAACTCAGAAATTAGTATTGAGAGAAGTAGGGTGATATTGCTGTATTGACTTTGATCATGTGGATTTTGATCTATTGGAACTTCTGTTTTGGAGGAATGGGCATGGACTTGGTACTTGCAACTGAAGATGCCTTTCAGGGTGGTAAGCTAAGTTTTATGGACTATTCTGGTGAGAGTATGAAAATGGTAAGTGCAGAGAGAATTGTATTTGGAGGCTTTGCTCAGGAACTTTCTAAGGGGAAGGAAAGACTGCAGAAAACATAGTTGGAACTGGGCTACTGACATAAGGGCTGGCTGAACTCTGTTGCCAATGCCCAGAGAATTTGATTAAGGTTAAATTTGTAATGGATTGATGTGCTTGGATAAAGATATTGAATACAGAAACTAAGATTTAAAGTTGGAAAAATTTATTTAAGCTTAAGGTTACAGGAACAGAGACTGGTTTTAGGTTACTGAAACTGCTATTGTAAAACACATTAGCAATCTTAAGGAAGATGGCCCAACTACTTTACATTTAAACATTGGAAAGGATGCCTCAAGGAAGACTGAACTCTTTTGAATAGAGATGACTGAAAGGAAGGAACCGGCTCTTCAAGGTCATGACTTATTTTGTCCCTGAATTAACAACATGGCTGTGTCCTACACTCTTGGTATTTGTTTTGGAAGCATGAAAAATGCATGGAATGGGTCATGAAGTGCACATGTTTCTAGAAGCTGCTGCTGAGACACAGCATATGAGGCAGGATGTGATGACCCTGATAAAGAGAATAATGAAGCCATTGGAAGATGAACTATGGCTTGTATAGAGACCCAAAAATGTTTTGGATATATCAGGACTATGCAAGAGGTACCATGGACCACTGTTGGCTTGGGATGGAAGATTTCCCTGGCTGCTCAGCACAGCTGGAGGAGCAGAATTGGAGAATCCAGAGACTCATCACTGGTCATTCATTACTGAATATGGATATCAGACTTGAACTGCAAGTATTTGATGTTTGCCTAATGGTTATTGAGTTTGCATTCATTCAGCCTTTCCTTGTTATGACTATAGTAATGGAAATTTTTACTCTGTGCCATTATATGTTGAAAGTATGTTTTTTTATTTTATTTTATAGGACTCACAATTAAGAGACAATCTTAAATCTCAGATGAGACTTTGGAACTATCTTAAGTTGGTAAGGAATATGGGATCTTTGAAGTTGAATGGAATGTGATTTGCAATGTGAGATGGTCATGATTCTATTAGGGGCCAGGGCTAGAATGTGGTAGTTTGAATTTATGTTCCCCACTAGACTCAAATGTTTGTTAAAGCTTGTAGCTTGGATTTCCACCTGCCTGGGTGGAAGAGGTGTCACTGGGGGAATCTTACTCCAGCCTAAAAGTATATAGAGTGCTTCAGCTCTGCCTAGTTTCCCCCTACTTGGCTGCTAGTTTTTTGTTTTTACTTGTGGTATTGGTGGTGTTTTTTCTTTCTCTGTGGATCTGTGAAAGGGGCCCAGCTTCTTCTGCCCTTATGGAAGTTCCCCTTGATTTGTAAGCTTGAAATAAATCCCATTCCTCCATTACACTGTGTCTGGTTTGGAGGTTTATCCCAGCAGTATGGAGCTTGCTATAACAATCAGATAATGGGCTAGAGGCAGTTTACGTGATATTCTGGCAAAGAATCTGGCTGTATTCTGCCAAGAACTTGAGGAAAGTTAATGTAACGTCAAGACAGAATAGCATTGAGTCTATGGTGTTTCTCTTTGTAGCTGCCCTGATTCAAGCCTATGATTAAAGAGCACAAAATGCAGAGAAGAAAGATATTAAAAAGTATGAAGTTTGTCACAGAAAGAAAAGTAAACAAGTTAGGAAATCTCAGGCACTGGAGGTTCCACTGTTATTGAAGAGATTACCACCATTAAAAATAAACTAAGTGTTCTGCACTGTGACAATAGGAAGTGTGGCCCAAGGGCAAGACCTAACCAGTGAAAGTTCAAGCTAGTAAAAACAGGAATCCTTTTGAAAAGACAAGGCATGAGGGAGGCCATAGATAAGGCTGAATGTCTCTGCTTCCAAGATCAGCCTTCAGAGACTGATGTTACTGTGTTCCATGAGTGCCAGCTTTCCTCCTGACCTCGCAGTAGAACGTGGCAGCACTGCTCATGTGGCATTATTTTTGGAAAACAAAAGTACAAGATTAGGGCTGGAGAAACGGCTTAGTTGTTAGGGCACTTTGCTTGCTTGAAAAGCCTAACAACCTGGGTTGGATTCCCCAGTACCTATGTAAAGCCAGATGCTCAAAGTTATTCATACCTCTGGAGTTCATTTGCAGCAGCCGGAGGCCCTGGTGTACCTATCTTCCCTGTCTTTCTTCTCTCTCTCTGCTTGCAAATAAATAAATAAATATTTTTTAAAAACATAAAATTGAGGATACCATGGAGTGTTGCACCAGGGTTCCAGAGAGCTGTTGATACTAAGCAATATGAGGTATTGTAGAAGTCCCTTCAAGAAGGCCCTGTGCAGCCACTGCATGAAGCTGCGAAGTTGAACCCTAAGTTGAAATGAAGACGTCAGGATGTTAGAAATGCCAAGATCATGGGACATCTGCCAAGAAAAGCTGTGGTCTTCCAGCAGATCCAGCCCATGAGAGAGGCTACAAGCAACATAGCCAGAAGGACAGAGATACCCAAATTTTTAGGAGCTCAGAAAACTTAATCAGGAGTAGCAGATACCAGACATGGAGCAGCAGAATTTAATGTTTGCCCTGCTGGATTTTTGTCTTTGCTTCAATCTTTCCTTGATATGCCTCCATTCCTCCTTTCGGATGGAATGTTTATTCTGTGCCACTGTTAGGTTGAAAGGATGCAACCCATATTTTGATTGTACAGAGCCCACAGTTAAGAGACTACCTTGAGACACAGATTTTTTGGACCTTTAGGATGTGAGGATAATCTGGATGTGACATCTGTCACTCCATTGATCACCAGGGTTGATTCTGCTGATCTGGCTGGCTTGGCAGGTGTCCCCTTTCTCCCTCACTGTTTCATGTGTATCCCTCCTGAAGCTGCACGCTTGGTCAAAGAGAACAACCTTCCCAAAATAGGGGAGGACTGGTGTTTGGTCAAGGGTATATGAATAGCTGTGCTTCTCTGCTAGAACCTCCAAACAAGCTCTCAGATATTTTGAACTTTTGAACAATGTTGGGACTGGTAAAGACTATCGGGACTTTGAAAGTTACACTGAATGCATTTGGCATCGTGAGATGGTCATGAGTCTATGAAGATTAAGAGCAGAATGTGGTGGTTTGAATGTAAAATGATGCCACAGCCTCATGTGTTTGAATATTTGATCCTCAAAGTGTCACTGTTCAGGAAAGTTGTAGAATCTTTAGGAAGGACAGCCTTGTTGGAGAAAGTGTGTTACTTGTGGGGGGTGGGGCATGAGGTGTTACAGCCCAGCCGTGTTTTCTATTCATGCACTCTGCTCTTGCTCTCTCTCTTTCTCCTCCCTGCTGATACAATGATGTGATGCTTTCTTTCGACTCTTGCCATGTTTTCTCCACCATGATGGACTCTATCCTTTGGAACTGTAAGCAGAAATAAACTCTTTCCTCCCTTATGTTGCCTCTAATCAGATATTTTGTCCTAGCAACAGAAAAAATAACTGGTACAATTGCTGAAATTCCAAAATTTCCTTCTGCCTCCAAGTCTTTTCCCCTGTGACTTATTTAGTGCCTGTCCTCAATCCTCATCACGGGGAAGGCCTTTGCAGATGGAACTTGAGAGAGATGTGGAAAACAGATGGAATAAGGTCAAGAAGAGGAGATAAGTTTTAACAGTTTGAATAAATGAGAGTTACCAGAAATATGGGAGTTGGAATATTCAATAGGGAAGTTTGGTTGGAAATAATTATATTATTATTTAATGGGCCTTTAATCCCTAACTGTGTATAGCAGCCGAGCTGTTATTTTAGCGAATGTGGTAGCTATTATTGCTATATTTAGCCAGCCTTTGGTACATCAGACTACCCAACTGTTTACAATTACTTTTATTAACCCTAGGGAAATTATTGATGTGACTCAGAATGTAGCATTGACACAGCAGAACAATCAACAAATATTTATTGAATCCATATAGTGTGCAACTCTTTATGAGGCAAAGAGCTGTATTGTATAGGTTCTTGCCCTAAGGGAACAAAGTTGTTGCTGTTATAAAATGGCCTCAGGAAAAAAAAAATAAGTGGACCATACAGACAAGGCAGTGCTTTAAGAAATAAACTTTTCAGTGATCCATACATAGAAAAGTGATCTTATCCATACCCAAGATGGGGTACACTGAGGACCCCTAAGCCTCTAGTCCAAGTCCCTTATTCCAACAAACTCTATGATAGTCTTTTGTTTCTTCCTACATCCCTTCCTCCCTACCTTCCTTCCTTCCTCCCTCCCTCCCTCCCTTCCTTCCTTCCTTCCTTCCTTCCTTTATTTTCCTTCTTTCCTCACAAACATACCAAACTAAGTTCCAAATACTAAACATATTCTCTCTCCAGTATACCACCTTCCTACATCTTCCACCAGCAAATAGGAGAAGAGCAGAAACACTTCCATTGCTACTTCCATCACAACCAACCAACCAAGCAAGCAAAACAACATTCTTTCTCTTGCAAGTCCTCCCTTCTTGTGTCATAATTACTTCCAGTACCCTAGTCATCAGGTCAGATGCTTTGAGCTCTGGGAGAGGGGCACAATGAGATGGGGAGAAGGATTGTGATTAGGAAGGAAGGTTGTCATGAAGCCAAGGAATGTGGCTGTCTTGGTCACTGTGTTTCTAAGGCACCTACCACAGGACCCAATACTTAGTAAATACTCAATAAATATTTGTAAAATTAAGCAGAAACTTACCCAAGTATGGAAAATACTGCTTTGTTAAGAAGAGGAACGTTGATATTCTCCCTTTCTTTCTTAAATAGTAGACTTTGATCTGCAGATTCTTGAGCTGCCACTAGTTGTACTTTGGTTCAGTTTCATCAATGACTGGATAGACTTTTGCAGCTAATGTCAAAATGTAACTAGCATTTATAATCTGACTTTTGAAGGAAATCATGCTTAGCATCTCAAGTAGTCAGTTTACAGAGATGCTTTTAGAACATGTTTGCAAGTAGGATACTCTGTATTCTACATGATGAATGCTAAGTTAAAATTAGACAGTGAGCCTCAGTCATCTTCCTGGCTTTGCCCACATCACCCTTGGGGTTGCAGGCATGCCCAGCTAGACCCAGCTTTTGCCATGGATGCTGAGGATTGAACTCGGGTCCTCATGCTCATTCAGCCAGTCTTACCCACTGAGCCATATCCCCATCTAATATAGTATCCTCTTAAACTTCCTAACCATAAACCCTCATATGAATCTGACACTTGCATTCTAGGCTTGGAAAGTTCCATGTGCTGAGAAATGAACTGAAACAAAAGTTGTTAAGATTTGACTTATAATAACGCCATAGTGCAAATTTCTGGAGGAATATTCACTTAACCCCAGTTACATATAAATTCAATAGGACAAGCTGTACAGATGAAAGTTTATAAAACATGCAAAGGCATAATTCCTAATGATTGGGCCTTAGTAGCTTCATCAAATAGCATGGTTAGACCCCAAGAACTTCAAATAATAGAAGTATTTAGAACAATATCTGATTTAAATAGTTACAAACTCATAAGACAAAATTAAAAACAAAAAGCCGGGCGTGGTGGTGCACGCCTTTAATCCCAGCACTTGGGAGGCAGAGGTAGGAGGATCACCGTGAGTTTGAGGCCACCCTGAGACTCCTTAGTGAATTCCAGGTCATCCTGGGCTACACTGAGACCCTACCTCAAAAAAAAAAACCCAAAAAAATTAAAAACAAAAGAACAAGTTATTAACATTTAAATTTTTTAAAAAATTATTTACTTGTGCTTGCGTGCGAGCGTGTGTGTATGTATGTATGTATGTATGTATGTAATGTACGGGCTCGCCAGGGTCTCTTGCCATTTCAAACAACTGTCTGTTTAACTTTACATGGGTGGCTGGGTAATTGAACCAGGGCTGGTAGGCTTTGCAAGCAAGTTCCCCCAACCACCGAGCCATCGCCCCTGTCCCCAATTATTAACATTTTTATAAAACGTACTTTGGGATTTTATTTTAGGCAGATTGTTCAGAAAGCAAGTGAGTTGAGCACAAATGGTGCTAAGACTAATAGCTGAGAGTTGTCAGCACTCTAAATCATAATGTCAAAGGAACTGTTATGAACTTCTATCCTATTCAATTAATAACGATCTAAGTGTTCAGATTTTCTGGGTGGGGCCCTGTGACAGGGATCCATATAAAATGATAACTTAAGCCAAATGGTTTAAGAATGTCAGTTTCCATATTGTGTTAAATTGAAAACCAGACCTCAACCACCAAATAGAGTGCAAGATCGTAAGGGGGTGGGGTGGGGTAGGATGGGACGGTGGGTGAGGGATAGTGGCTAACAAGAACTAAGGTGATTGTCAAGACCAGACCTAGCTATGGAGGCTTGAGTCTAAGGTAGATGGATATGTAAGGGAAGAAAGAAGGGCAAAAAAGACTAGCGGAAGACTTGCCATGAAGATGAGGCAAGCAAAAAGAAGACAGGAAACAATGAAGAATGAGTTCAGGGTTTGAACTATATGTGCACCACACCAGAAACAGAATAACAGGACCAATTCTGGTCCCTGGATACCACTGGGAATGGAGTTTCCAATATGTGATAAGCTTGATTAGGACTTCTCAGAACTTGGACAAATTTAGGGCCTAAAGTTGGATGGAGTTCCACAAAGCAGTCACTGATAGATACAACTGGCTATATTTATACCTCAATTTATCTCTAGACTGGGCAATGCTTTTAAAACTTAAAAAAATGAAGAACCTTGCATCAGTTTTGGATAATAAAACAAGTGTCATTCTCTTTAATTTACTACAAAACATTATGCAAAGTATTTCTTGAACTCACATGACTTCCATTTAAATGAACGTTGCGACTCAGTGAACACATTTATGATAAATTCACTCAACTTTTGCTCTCTGGTTTCCACTGTCACCATAATTTCTTTTAAGATATTTATGAAGAAAGCAGCTTGTCCTTTATTTTGATTTTTTTTTATTTTAGAAAAATGCCATTTAAAATTTTCCAGAGTTGTTCCCCTCAAAGTTTAGAATGTTTTTTGGCTTGAGAGGTAGAATCCTGTCAGATCTGACCCAACTGGCCTGCCTGTCATGCTGTTCACGAGTCTGGACAAGCTGCTCCCTTCTTGAAAGAGCCTGCAGCTGGCTCAAACCTCAGGTAGAAGGATTGCTCCTGAGACCCATATGGAATTTCTGATCCTCAGGTCAGACCTCTTGATGTTGCTAGTTACACTTGAGACTCCAAAGCTTGTAGATCTTTTGGCTCAATGGATGCCTGCTTTTCTCCTTCATTATCAGCAGGACCCTTCTCTTCCAACCCAACCTCTTGCTGTTTCCATTTCAACCTTCAGAGTTAGAAAGGTTTTCAGTCTGGTGTTCAGCTGGGGCTGTGCTTTGAGTATACTGGACTGTGAAGAATCTTGCAGTCATAAAGGGCTATAAAATAATTCCCTAGAATAAAGGGAAAATTCTTAGCTGCTTTGTTTGTCCAAGAAGGTAGAGAGGAAGCTAAAGAAAACTAGTTTTCAGTGTGCCCTGCTATTTCTACAGTGTATTCCAAGACATAGCTTGTCCTGAAAAATCCCTTAAAAAAAAAGGTTGTTTAAAGAAGCTTTAGGTGAGCTGGTTAATAAATTTGGCATAACTCTGTGTCCTTTTCTCATGTGTAGAGACTCATAACTCAAGCAGCACACTGATACTTCTGGGAAGCCCTGTAGGAAGGAAATCTGCTCAGGGTGTGTGTGGGGGTAGACCTCAGTGGTGCTGTGTGGACTCATCTCTTCCAAGACCCTGGGTTTAATCCCCAGCACCAAAGGAAAGAAGAAAAGAAGAATCTAATGTCTTCCAAACTTGTGGTTAAAAGAAAAAATCCCAATAACATTGATTTTGAATAATACATATTATATCCCAAAGAAACTAAAATGCTGAAGACTGCACACTAGAAAACACCAAGGTCAATGGCATGTAATGCCCTTTACTGTACACATTGTTTTCTGTGTGGGTTCAGAAGTCTGTACCACAGAAGTCTGTTTTTATTCTCAGTTTCTTCCTCCTTGGCCTCTGACTTCCCTTTCTCTGATGGTCCTGTGTCCTTAATCCCATGTGTTCTCCAAGGTTGAAACCTCAGCTTTGGCTTCGTTCCTGTTCTCTGCACGGTGAGGATCACTTCTTATCTCTAGTTTCAACTATCACTCATATGTAGAGTGAAAATACACGAATCATAATCAACTCCACAAAAGATTAAATTAAAAAAAGCTCATTTTGTATCAAGTCTTTACAATGTGCCACAAATATGATATTAGGAGAAAAGATGGGGGTAGATATGATACTACTCTTTTTTAATTTTTTAAAATTTATTTATTTGAGAGGGACAGACAGAGAGAGAAAGAGGGAGGGAGAGAAAGAGAGAGAGAATGGGCACACCAGGGCCTCCAGCCACTGCAAACTCCAGATGTATATGCCACCTTGTGCATCTGGCTTATATGGGTATTGGGGAATTGAGCCTCAAACCAGGGTCCTTAGGCTTCACAGGAAAGTGCTTAACCACCAAACTATCTCTCCAGCCCGATACTACTCTTAATGTAAGATATCACAAAGAGGCACCACTATTTAGTCACCAAAGTCATGAACCTTCAAAAAATAAAGTAAAATGCCAAATATGAATAGCTTTCACATGTACAAACAATAGCCACTTACATCTTATAAAGTCTGAGAAAATTCCATTTTAATAGCAGTAAAGAAGATTAAATACTCCAGAATAAACACAGTAAAAATGTGCAAAGTCTAGATGTAAAAATCTTAAAACACTTCTGAAAGCCAGAGAAGTAGAGGTGAGCAGACAGAAAGGCATCCTCTATTCTTGTATCAGATGAGTCAACATTATAAAGATGCCGGTTCTCTTCAAACCAATTTATAGACTTAATGCAATTCTAATAAAAATACCAAGCAGCTTTGAAACAAGGAGCTATGTAAGTTGATACAAAGTTCATGTAGAAGAACAAACATGTAAGAATATTCAGGAGAACATTGAAAAAGAAGAATTATGAGGGAAGAAAGAAATGGAAGAAGATAAAATACTTTATGAAGAAAATAAACATTTTAAGACAATAGACACCCATTTACTCATTTGTGCCAAGGAAATTTGGACAGCATAAAATGTAATGAGGAGATGGGTTATTCTAGGTAATAGATGAGAATGGGGTGAAGAGAACAAGTAGCAACAATGAGGGAGCAGTAACATATCTCTGTAGAGATCTTTGTGATTTTTTAAATTTGTTTCTTTAATTAATTTTTAAGTTCGCATACTTAAATTGGGATACATAATTAGGAACTGACATTTTAAAATATGTCATTATTTATAAATCCTTTTTGTTTAATGAACTTTTAGAACCATAGTGATGGACCACATTATCCCCTCCCCAATAAATAAAATTAACATCAGCCAGGATATGAGGAACCCTAAGTGGAATATGAAGAAGGATAAATGAACCAAGGTGTATTAAATGAGCAACATAATAACATTGAAGTAAAAGAAAGAAGTAACCTTGACTATAAGTTGTAAGATCAAAAAAAAAAAAAAAAGAACCAAGAACTCCCTAAGCAATTCTGCATGGAAATATTCAGTTTGTAAATTTGCTTCTCATGAGGAAATGATTTAGAATTCTGAAAGTATTTTATGTTCTTACCATGATCTAATAGATAACAAATACATTGTGGATAATAAGAGCCAGGTTTCTCACTGACAGGAAAGAAGCTGCCGATAAGGAAAAGGTGTGGCTAGAATGAACTTTATGGTATTGGATTAAAATTAGGAGAAGCAACATGAACTTTATTATTATTATTGTTTCATTATTTTCAATGCTGAAAACTAAATTCAGGGCTTTTCACATACTAGGCAAGTACACTCCCAGCCTAAACTATGGACAGTAAAAGTCAGTGCAGGTGGGTGGGCTTACATAATGTGCACACTTGTATTTCTTGTCTTTGCTGAAAGCACATAGAAGCAAATCTCAGGTCTTGATTTCTAAATGTCATTCTCCACTAAAAGAAAAGATTTCAGTGGCCCTTGGAAAATGGTTTCTCCTGTGGTGAGGAGAGACAAATGTAAAACAGAACTGGAATATCTACTGCTAGGTAATAAGGAAACACTAAAAGAAAAAGAGATATTTAAAAAATATACCACAGGGCTGGAGAGGTGACTCAATGGTTAAAGGCATTTACTTGTAAAGCCTACTGGCCTGGGTTCAATTCCCCAGTAATACAGCTAGATATACCAAGTGGCCCATACATCTGGAGTTTGCAAATGGTAAGAGGACCTGGCCTATACATTCTCTCTCTTTCTCCCCCACCCCTACTCCCTCCTTCTCTCTTTGCTTGCAAATAAATACTTTTTTTTTCTAAACAAATAAAACTACGGAAATCAACTTAAAAGGCTTACATATAGACAAATTTGGGAAACTATAAGAAAGAGTAAAGCAATGACAGATTTTTCTTATAATGGACAAAAAAATAACCATAAATCCACATTCACATAAATAAACACATAGGGGGGGGGGAGGCACATTTCTTTATTACAGTGGAATTCTGATTAATATATGTAGAAGGACTGATGAAAGAATAAACTCACCAGTAGGCAAGCATCAAAATAATCCTGGTTGCAAGCATGAAGCATCAATGGAATCTAAAATTAGCAGATAAAAGAATGACCAGAATGAGATACTGTATAGTCTCAAAGTAGCTCCTACAATGTGCTTATTAATTATAAAGAGGATAGTAGTAATTTTACATTGGAGAAACTTAGTAGAAACTACCTTAAACAAGTGATTTGATTTAACATCACCAGTAATAAGATAAATTTATATGTACTCCATGCATGCAAAGAGCAGATCATTTCTGTAGTGTGCTTCCACATGACATGTAAGCCTGTTTTATCATGAGGACTATCAGACAAATTTAAATTTGAGAGTTGTACAAAATAACTGACTAGTGTTTTTCAAAAGTGTCAGTGTCACTGTAGATAAATAATAAAGGAAACTGAGACACTATCACAGATTAGAAGATACTAGAAATATGACAACTAAATGCAGTGTGGGAGCTGAATACCGTAAAAGGAAGTTAGTGAGAAAATTAGGGAAATTAGAATGGAGTTTGTAGATCAATCAGTTGTATTGTCTCAATGCCAATTTCTTGTTTTCAATATTTTTATCTTGTATTTAAAAAAATGATTTGTTTATTTGAGAGAAAGAGGGAGAGAGAAAGAGAGAGAGAGGCATGCCAGGGTCTCCAGCTGCTGCAAATGAATACTGGATGCATGCACTACCTTATGCATCTGCCTTATGTGGGTCCTGGGGAATCAAACCTGGGTTCTTTGGCTTTGCAGCCAAGTTCCTTAACCATTAAGCCATCTCTCCAACCTGGTTTCAATACTTTTGTATTAGTCAATGCTATATCTTGCATTTATATGTGCTTAAATGTATACATACCTCTTACAAATACATTTTGCAATTTTAGCACTAAAGAGATTGAGTGAAGAGAATATGAAAATTGTACAAACATTTCCATTAAGTCCAAAATTATCCAAAATTAAAAACAATTAGATAAAAAGAAATGAATTTAGGTATCAATAGTAAATACTTTAATACTCAAGAATTAAAAAAGCAATTGTGAAAGTTATGATACTCAAAAGTATTTGTCTGTCATATAGTACATCTTAACCCAATTTACATTTTTCAGTGTATTTTATTGCATCAACACAATCTGGCAGGTCTGATTAAGCTTAGTGTTTTCTAATATGCCATATTTTCTCTAAAAGCCTTGTTGCTGATGTGTACATTAACATGATAGTGGACTTAAGCAAAAGCTGACATAAATATTTTTAGTTTATCAAAAGAAAAATCTATAGGCTAGTTATATGGCCTTTAAATTGTTATGAAGATCAAATTTTTTTAAATAGAACTTATTCTCTTAGGTATTTTCTTTGCTCAGTCTGACTTCAAGACACTGTGGTTATTTTCATTTTTGTGTCATGTACATGTACAACTACTTTTGGCTTTGCTTTACTCTTTGAGAAAGTCTTGAAAAGTAGCCCAGACTGGCCTCAAATTCACTGTATAGTCCAAAGTGGACTTGAATGTAGAATCCTCCTGCCTCAGTTTCTTGAATGGTGGCATTACAGGTGAGCACCACCATGTCTCCTGAGTACTTCCTGCTTGGGTTGAGGTACATAATGTGTGCTGAGGGCTCCATAGATGATCTCTTTTTGCCTGAATTGGAATAGCAGCCAGACAGCAGTACATGTATTATAGACACAACTTACCTAAATAAATAAGTCAATAATAAATAAATAAACACAAAGCCAAAAACAACTAGAGGTTGAAGTAATACTTTTACTTAGAATTAGGGTCTTTATTTGCCCTAAAGTATATACAAAACCTAAACAGAAGACCTGTATAAAGTTGGTGTGGACTCATGTGAGGGAGTGCAACAGTGAACAGAACAATATTCAGTGACTTGAAAATTCCAGAGGAAAATGGGAGCCATGCTATGACTGGCAAGAGGTGTTGCTATCTGATTTTAGTTTTTTTGTCCCATTGGAGTTTCTGCATCTTCTTTCTGGGGTACTTTTTTTTTTTAAAGAAAGCTGGCAAGATATCAAATATTTACTGCAAATAGTTTCATCTTAAAATGATTTCTTTGGATGATTTTGAAGAACTGCAGGATTCGATGTTTTCATTTATGTAGAGGGGAAGAATACGGGGTTGCTATTAACAGAAGCATGTGCTGTCTCTGAGGATTGTGAGATGCCAGCATGTGCTCATTACCTCTGCAAAGGCTAAGGTTTCTGATGAGCTTTTAGATTATCAAAGGCATCTCCTGTCAGCCCAGGCACTTACTTTTCAGATATCCAAATTTCAGAAGGGCATTTGCATCCTGGCTGAAGCATCTCTCCTACCCTGAAGAGCTGTGGTAGTTCTTGCAGCATGTAACACTGCTGTGACTCTGAGTGGGTTCTACACATGATGCTGTGCAGAAATGGCCCATTTGCTTCTCCACCTTGTCACCTCAGTTGTAAACTCCTAGCAAGCAAACATGAATTTTTGTTTACTATAGCAATTCCAAAATGCGATAAGCGAGCGAATGATGAGTGAATCCCATGCTCTAACACAGATTTGGATTTGAAAAGAAGGCCAAGGAAAATGATTTTGTCCATGCTGTCTGGCATTATCTTCTAAGTGGCAGTTTTTCATCTGAGGTAACCCATTTCTCCAGCCACGGGGGTCTCTTCCTCAGAGGGGATCCAAGTATTCAGACTCCAAGTTTCTGGTGCCTCTGTCCCACCTCCTTGCTAACTGGTTGTATCACACAAGCTATGGACTCTCTTACTTCAGGGTTTCTTCATCACCATCAGAATTATCATCCCTTTACCCTTGTGCCATGTCAACAGGACAACTCAGGTAATAGGTAAAACCAATGTTAGATCATTACCAAAAGTGATAGTGTTTACAACCTGCCAACAAAACTTGCTGTTGTCTCCTAGATTAGCACATTATCCTGTATTCATCAATAATAATTGTACATTGAGATAGATCTTGCCCATCCATTGGCACTTTGAATAAGGATAGATCATCAAACAATCATGTATCTTGAATGTGATTCTGCCTGCACATGTTCTCTCATTACTACGGTAAACACAGCACTGGTTTTCAAGATAGGTTCTCAGAATAAAATTAATGAGACCTGCATTGATTTTACCTGAATGCAGAGAGGTCAGAGTACTTGCCATATTAATAATCTTCAATGAAATTCTACTTGCTGGGACGAGACACTGTTTTTGTTTGTGTGTTTGAGGGCCTTTCTATGTAGCCTAGGGTGACCTCAAACTCATGATTCTCCTGCCTCAGCCTCTTTAAAAAATATTTTAGGGCTGGAAAAGATGGCTTAGCAGTTAAGGCATTTGCCTGTAAAGCCAAAGGACCCCAGTTCAATTCCCCAGGACCCACATAAGCCAGATGCACAAGGAAGCTCATGAATCTGAAGTACGTTTGCAGTGGCTGGAGGCTCTGGTGTGCCCATTCTCTCTCTCTCCCTCACTCTGTCTCTACCTCCTTCTTGGTCTCAAATAAATAAGTAAAAAATATTTTAAAAATGTTTTAATTTATTTATTTGCAAGGAGAGAGAGGGAGAGAGAGAGAGAGAGAGAGAGAGAGAGAGAGAGAATGGGTGTGCCAAGGCCTCTAGTCACTGAAAACAAACTTCACTTGGTGCATCTGGATTTACTTAGGTACTAGGGAATGGAACCTGGGTCAATAGGCTTTGCAGGTAAGTGCCTTAACTGCTGAGCCATCTCTCCAGCCCTGCCTTAGACTCTTGAGTGCTAAGGTTATAGGCATATTCTGCTATAACCAACTAACTTTTTAAAATATATTTGCAAGGACAGAGTGAGAGACAGACAGACAGAGAGGAGAGAGAAAGAGACAGACAAGGAGAGGTAGAGAGATAGAGAGAGAATATGAAGGGGCCTTCCAGAGCCTCCAACTGATGCAAACAAACTCCAGATGCACGCATCACTTTGTGCATTTGGCTTTATGTGGGTACTGAGGAATTGAACCCAGGACATTAAGCTTTGCAGGCAAATGCTTTAAGGGCTGAACCATGTCTCCAGCCCATAAAATATTTTTTTCTAATTGATAAAAGTATTATAAAATATATGGAAAGTTTAGAAGAGAGAAAAGAGAAAAAGACAACAAAATTTGACTTCCCCATGTAGCAATAGCTTTGTTATTTTCAAAAGTTCTCATCCCACTTTTTCATATACATGTTTTTATATAGTTATAGTCACAATAAAATATTTTGTATTCTGCTATTTGTATTTAATATTACATCATTCACATTCTCCATGCTGTTATATGGACTTCATACATATTATAACTTCAGAAAGAGTATATCTTTGTTGGCTAGGTCTGGGAGAGTCATATATATATATATATATATGTATATATATATATATATATATATATATATATTATATATATATGAAAGGATGAAATGTATAGTCATTATATTGCAGACATCTGTAGCTCTGTTCCTTTTAGTTAATACAATCATCTAAATTCCTCTCCCCCTCCCCCATGCTAGGGGCTACAACTAAGGCACCATTACATTTTACAGCTCCCTTTATGGAAAGGAAACATGTAAAGAGCTTAACTGACTCATCTAAGTTTTAAAACAAGTGGTAGCCCCAGTACAGCACTCTTCTCATTTCTACTGCGCACAGTGGCACTATTGTTGTGGGCTGGCCTGCATATTTTCTCCATTTCCCTTTTTGTAACAGGCTCCATTTCCATATGGCCTGCTCAGCCATCCAGTCATTTATTCAAAGTACCAAACGTGAGGATGAGAGCACACGAGTTGGACAAGCACCGTTTTTTCGGAGTTAACTCCTGTCAAGCAGGGAGGATGGCAGCCATTTCTCCTGTGACTTGGGAAAGGTGTGTTTTCAAAAATAGACCCAAGCTGAAAAGAGATGGAGGTGGGGGACTGGAGAGAGCTGAAGCACAAATGCAGATTAAATCCAGAGCTTCTTGCATGCTTGGTAAACACTCTACTGACTGAGTTATAGCCCCAGCCTAGTTTCTTTGTTTTTAAGGAAGCAAAAACTTAACAATAAATTGAAAATTCTGTTGCATAACATGGCTATCTTAACATTTTAAACTGTTCAATATTCTATTTGAATAAATTAGTTATATATTTCTCAGAGTCATCATATTGGGCCTGGTCTTGCTCAGTTTTGTAGCTATGCACATATCAGTTTGAATGAAATAGTTAATTCTGTTGATGAGGGGAGGAGGGGACTTAAGAAGTCCTCAGTTAGAGACTCAATTCAAGACAATGTGTCACGAATAAGTGACTATTGCGTGCTCAATGCTAAATGAGACATCTCTATCATGTTTTCCAAGGCTCAGGAAATGTTGTGGAAGAGGGGCAGAAAAAAATTGAGGAATCCAGCCAGGCATGGTTGCACACACCTTTAATCCCAGCAATCAGGAGGCAGAGATAGGAGGATCACTGAGAGTTCAAGGCCATCCTGAGACTACATAGTAAATTCCAGGTTAGCCTGGGCTAGAGTGAGACCCTACCTCGATAAACAAAATAAAATTAAGAACCAGATGATGAGAAGGAGAGCCTTGGAATGCTGTCTTTTGGAAATTGAGTAACTGTGGAAACCTACACAGACCTGCACAAATATGGGGCCCATTAGCATTCCTTCATGGGTTGTAGAGAATGGGGAAAAAGTTCAGTGGAAATGGGATAGGGAGAGGGAGAAAAAAGAAGGTAGCAGAAGGGGATTATGATCAATATATATTGTGTGCATGTGTGAATTTTTTCAATAAAAAAAATTTAAAAAGGAGACAATACAATGGTGCCTGTCAAGTACTCATCTGGTCAAGAGATCACCTCTCACCTAAAGGCAGAATACGGAGGTAAGAATAACAGTTATCCTCTGAATGAAGTAATGTATATACTCCAGAGGTCCCTGCCTAGTGTTGCTCAAAGATACTCACTGCTGAGTCTGTCTACTTCTCTGAACTCTTAACTCAGAAAGTGTAACTTTTCCTTTTCTACCCCTTTCTTTCTCTTATGTGCATGCTGGCCAAAATCCCAAGCATATTTGCTGCAATACTTTGAGGCTTTTCTACCTTTTTCTCAATAAATCTCCTTTGCCTTATTAAAAAAAGACTTCTGAATTTATTATTTCATTGTGAAATCAATAGTATCATTTTGAAGGAATTTTGAATAAAAGCTTTTTTTATTGCAGACATCTTTCAAAAAGAAAATATTTACATTAAATATTCTGTCAGATAAAAATAAAATGCAGATAAAATACCTTAGTATTTTAAAGCTAAGTATGTACTCATAGTAATAGCTGTATACTGTATTACTATTTAATACAGTACAGAAAATCTAGATTAGAGAGACATGAATATATCCTTTGACAGTTTGACATGAAAAGTGATTTTATTAGGGCAAACAATAAAATTGTTAATGTCATACATTAATATTTTATTTTAAATAATTGTGTCTATCTTTTTTAGTAACATATGGATTCCCTAGCACTTTTGTTTTATAACCTCATTCTTAAAAATTCCAGTGGCTTGTTTTCTTGTATTTCCTGCCATTGTGGTGATCTTAAACAGATCTTCAGTTTTAAATATGCCAGTTGTTCCAATACAGATGCATAAATATATTTTCTCCAGTTGGCTCTTTATTACAAAGAAAGCTTGTTTGTGGGCACCATCAGGACATCTGCATTTTATTGGATTTAATTTTTAGAAATAAAGACCTCCCACGTTACACATTCTTTCTAGCCTAAATTTGCCTGTGTGGGAAGTAAAGGAACTGTCAGTCAGAGAGAAAAAGTAAGTCCATATGGTACTGAGGATTCTACTTCCCTAGCTACCAGGATGAAGAGTTGAGTAGAGATGGTGCCTCCAGTGGATCTCAGTCTTAATTTTTCCATGAAACTAGCTTCTGTGGTCTGAATATTGGTATATTTCCCAAATCCATATGTTGGAACTTATTAATTTTTGTGATCATTTAAGAGGAGGAGGCCTTTGGAGGTGATTAGGGCATAAGGACTTCTACCTCATAGGATGAATAATAACCCTTACAAAAGATTTGAGGGAGCTTGTTAGCACCCCTTTTCTTTCATACCATGAGAGTACATGTAGAAGGTACCATCTTTGAGGAGTTCCCCTCAGCTGACACTAATCTGCTGATACCCTGATCTTGAACTTCATAGCTTTCAGAAGTAAGCAATGAATTTGTTGTTTTTTTTTCTAGTATCCATGACAGACTAAGACCCTTACAATAATAACAAGGGTGGATGCAAGTCCTAACACAGTAACATTGAGCTGATAGTTCATCTATGCACTATGCATCAAGTCATGGATACTTAAATGGAATTATAAGGGCTGGAGAGATGGCTTAGCAGTTAAGGTGCTTGCCTGTGAAACTTAAGGACCCAGGTTCCATTACCCAGCACTCATATAAACCAGAAACACAAGGTGGCATGTGTGTTTGGAGTTTATTTGCAGTGGCTAGAAGCCCTGGTGCACCCATTCTATGTCTTTCTCTGCCTTTTTCTCTCACTCAAATGAATAAATAAATAAAACATTAAAAATATTTTTTAAGATTATATTTTTATTTATTTATTTTATTTTTATTTCAGAGAGAGGGGGGGGGGGGGAGAGAATGGGCACTCCAGGGCCTCCAGCCACTACAAACGAACTCCAGATGCATGCGCCCCCTTGTGCATCCTGCTTACATGGGTCCTGGAGAATCAAACCGAGATCCTTTGGCTTTGCAGGCAAACGCCTTAACTGCTCAGCCATCTCTCCAGCCCCAAAATATATTTTAAAAAATCATTTTTATGTTTAAATTTAGTTCAAACTTCTTTGTTGCTGAGAAGATACAAATATTAATAAGACATCCTTAAAAACAAAACCTTAGCCGGGCATGGTGGTGCACGCCTTTAATCCCAGCACTCCCGAGGCACAGGCAGGAGGATTGCCATGAATTTGAGGCCACCCTGAGACTACAGAGTGATTTCCAGGTCATCCTGAGCTAGAGTGAGACCCTACCTTGAAAAAGCAAAAAGCAAAAAGCAAAAAGCAAAAAAAAAAAAAAAAAAAAAAAAATCCCTTAATTTCTGGCCTGGAAAGATGTCTTGGCTGTTAAGGTGCTTGCCTGCAAAGCCAAAGGACCTAGGTTCAATTCTCCAGGATCCATGTAAGCCAGATGCACAAGGTGGCACATGCATCTGAAGTTTGTTTTTAGTGACTGAAGGCTCTGGAGCGCCCATTCTCTCACTCTCTCTCTACCTCTTTCTATTTTTCAAATAAATGAATAGAAAATAAAAAAAAATCAAGAAACCCTTAATTTCCAATGTTGTGGATAGATTGTGTCATCTCAAAAGATGTTTACTTCCTAACCTCTGGTATGTATGAGTGTGACCTTATCTGGAAACAGGATCTTTGCAGATGAAATCATTGTCAACTAGGGCCTTAATCTAGTGACCAGTGCTTTCACAAGGAGAGAGAAATCTGGATACACAGACATATAGGAAGAATGGTATGTGATGATGGAAGCAGAGATTGTCTACAAGCCATGGAACACCAAGGAGTTCTGGCAACCCTGGAAGCTTTGAAGAGTCAGAATTCCTTCTGGAACCTTGAGAGAAAGCTGAGTCCTGCTAACATCTTGATTTCAGACTCCTACCTTCTAAAACTAGAGAATAAGTATCTGTTGTTTTAAGCTACCCAGACTGTTGAAATCTGCATGACAGCCTTAGGAAACCAATATGCTATTTAATTAAGTGTATTTTATTAGGCAAGAAGACCGAAATACGAACAATAAGTTGTAATGAACATTAAAACCCACGGATATAAAGGAGATACAACTTTGTCAATGTCGTGGACAGTGATTCCTAGAATACCAGGTTAGTAAGTTATAGTACTTTAGTAACTTAGTAATTTACACTATTTTTTTTTTTTTTTTTTTTGGTGGGGAGTGAGGAGTGGGGGCTGGGAGGGAGGTACCAGAGTCTCCTGTACAAGAGGAGGGCTGGGCAAGAGCTCTACCAATGAGCTATATGCCCAGCCCTGGCTTTGTGATTTATTGTGCATAAAAATCAGTCACTCCACTTCTCTGAACCTGTTTCTCATTAGTGAAAGAGCTTTATAGCTCACTAGATGATCTCTGAATCCTATTATACTTGCAATATTTTATACTTCTAAATCTGTTATGTTTTTCAATTGTACACCTTTAATTAAAAAGTGATTAGGTTAAGGGGGATAAAACTGACTTACAGGCTTTAGTGTCTCCTCCTTCAGCTTTCTTTACCTCCAAGAGCTGAGGAGCATCTGAAATTAATACATTTTTTTCCCCCTCTCAGCTTCATTTGGGGTATATTGGATTGGACAAGCTATCTTTTAGCTTAGGAGTGGTTCAAGCCTCCTTCTGGCAGGAACTTTTGAATAAAGAAATAGTTAACATTAATGTATGTCCATGGACCAATCAAGCTGGCAGTTAGAGGAACTGCCACTATTAGGGAATTCAAGGGAATCCCTGAGCAGGAAGCTCAATACACACACACACACACACACACACACACACACACACACACACACACACACACACACACACACACACACACACACACTCATACACGCCTAAGTGGCGTCTGTAAATGTTATTTGCTTGCAGAGCGGTCTCAGCCTGGCAGGCCAGCAAGCAGCAGGCAGGCCGGCGTGGGGGCGGGGCAGCCGGAAGTGCGGGCGGGCGTGCTGTCCGCTGCGCCGGAAGTTCCGGGCTGGCCCGGCGGTAACCTTGGCGGCCGGTCTGGCAGTGCCGCGGTGAGCTCGGCGAGTGCGTGCGTGCAGCCGGGCTCTGCTCGGCGGCTGTCGGGAGGCGCCGAGGTTGTGCCTGGGGCTGCCCGGGGCCGCGGAGAGCCCAGGCGACATGTCTCTGGTGGCGGAAGCGTTCGTCTCCCAGATCGCAGGTAGCGCGCGGCCCGGCCGGGGCAGGGGCGGCGAGGTGGGCGAGGGTTCGCCTCCGCGGGTGGCGAACACGCGGAGCTCAGCCCCGAGTGGAGGCGGCCGTGCAGTTAGTCTCCACTTTCCGGATGGGGAGACTGAGGAGGGCACGCCTGGCCAAGGTCACCCCGCGTCCGCTGTCCCGTGTGGAACAGGCGTGGGTTCCGGTGCAGGTGGGGGGCGTGGCCGCGGCCTGACACCCGGGGGCCTCCGTGTGGGGGTCACGGCAGTCTGCAGGGTCGTAGGTCCTCAAGTTTAAGGTGACCGTCACTAAGAAGTCTCTGTTACCTGCTGTCCTTGAGGGGCCCCCAAAAGTTCCTACTTCCTCGCCAAGAGACACAATACTACCATTTGCTAAATCTCTAGAATTTTTTTCAGTAACTTTTAAAAACTATTTAAAAATTTTTGTTTATTTGAGAGAGAGAGAGAGTGAAAGAATGGGAAGTTGAGCCAGGGCCTCTAGCCACTGCCAACGAACTGCAGATGCATGCACCACCTTGTCCATCTGGCTTTACGGAGATACTGGGGAATCGAACCTGGGTTCTTTGGCTTTGCTTGCAAGCGCCCTAACCGTTAAGCCATCTCCCCAGCCCCGTAATCTTTAAATTTACTTGAATTTTAAAGAAATACCTTTGATTCAATGCATCAGACATGGAGAATGTAATGAATTTACAATGTATTTTTTCTCATTCAGGTTTTTATTGTACTGAAAGAAATTAAATATTGTTGAGAAAGCGAAGAGACTAGGCATTAGGTATTTCTAGTTTTAGGTTAATGGAATTAATGTTAAGTGCAGCATTGTTTTTATAAAGTACAAAAATGAGACAGTCACTAGGATTAACCGGTACATTAAGAATCAGGAAAAAGAAGGAATTGGAAAATAGTATTTTGGAAATGTAAAATACAGTGTAAGTACATTAAACGTTGCCAAAATGTTTTTTATTGCATTGCATTTGTGTGAGCGTCAATTTTTTTTCTCTTCCACTGAGAATATTTAATTTTGTAGGAGAGAGAAAAGCTGTCTCTAGATTACAAGCTTCATGAAAGCAGGGCTAATACTTAATTTGTTCCCCACTATATCTTGAGTGCCTGCCATTTGGTTCTCTGTCAATATGAGTTGAATCAATAAGTAATATTGAAATTTCTTGTAATGATTATTTATTTTTACCATGTAGATTGAAAAAAATCAAGCTTACATAGTTAGATCAATGATTTAATGTAGATTGCTATTAAGTTGAAACTAATTTTACAGTGTGTGCTCATGTACTATATACAATATGCATGTGTTCCTGTGTACAATTTCTTTTAAATAAAAAATGGTAAGTGTTTTTTATTCATAATTATAGCATTATTTGTAACAGCAAAAAACTAGAAATGTCCCAAATGTATATCAAACTATGATATACCAACCCAAAAATTCAATTTCAATACTTACATAATATGAAATTGGTGTGTCAAAGAGAGATTTGTACTTCCAGATTCATCACAACATTATTCATAATACCATGATATGGAAGTAACCTAGGTGTCTATTGGCAGACAACAGGATAAAGAAAATGGGCATATCTACAAAATGGATAGTTTTATAAAGAAGGTGATTCTGTCATGAAAAACGTAAATACAACTGGAGGGTTTCATGTTAAGTGAAACCAGCTAGGCACAGAAAGACATTCCGTATAATCTTGCTTATAGGTGGAATCTGAAAAAAAGTCAATCGTGTAGAAGTAGAGTAGAAATGTGGTTACCAGAGGCTGGAGTTGGGGGACGAGATGGAGAGATATTGATCAGAAGGAACAAAACTTCATTTATACTGGAGGAGTAGGCTTTAGTGATCTGTTGCCCTGCATGGTAACCGTTGGTAATGATTTCAAAATTGCTGAAAGTATATATATATATATATATATATATATATATATATATATATATATTTTTTTTTTTTTTTTGGTTTTCTGAGGTAGGGTCTTGCTCTAGCCCAGGCTTACCTGGAATTCATTATGTAGTCTCAGAATAGCCTCGAACTCACTGCAATCCTCCTATCGCTGCCTCCCGAGTGCTAGGATTAATGGTGTGTGCCACCATGATGGGTACAAAACAAGAATACTATTTTTTTTTTTTTCAAGATAGGGTCTCTCACTGACTTAGGCGGACCTGGAATTCATTATGTAGTCTCAGGGTGGCCTCTAACTCATGGCAATCCTCCTACCTCTGCCTCCTGAGTGCTGGGATTTAGAATACATTTTTAATGTTACAACAAAAAGGTTGGTGCAGTGATGAATATATTAAGTAGCTTGATTTAATCTTTCTGTAGTGTGTACATAGATTAAAACATCACAGTGGTCAATTAAAAAAGTAATTTGGGCTGGAGAGATGCCTCAGTGGTTAAGGCACTTGCCTGCACAACCTAATGAACCAAGTTTAATTCCCCAGTACCCACATTAAAGCCAGATGCACAAAGTGGTACATGCATCTGTAGCTTGTTTGCAGTGGCTAGAGGCCCTGGCATGCCCATTCTTTTTCTTTTTCTCTCTCTCTCTTTTTCTGTCTCTGTGTGCAAGAAAATAAAAAGTAAGTTTATTTTGGGCATTGTGGCATACATTTGTAATCCCAGCACTCAGAAGGCAGAGCCAGAAACAGAAGCAGGAGGATTGCCAGCTCTAAGCCAGCCTGGGTTTTATAGTGAGGCCCCATCTTAAAAACAAAAAACAAAACAAAACAAAACAAAAACAAAAACAAAGCAAAACAAACAAACAAATAAAACAAAAAGAACCAGAAGATAAACAAGAAGTAAATTGATAAAAATAGTGGTATCCCTATCTATTTATAGATACCAAAAATAAAGAAGGGTTGTGTACATTGGCTTGGATTATACTAAGTAGAAGTTATAGTAAAAAAATATGTACATATATATGTTTTAAAATTTTTATTTATTTGTAATCAGAGAGAGAGAGAGAGAGAGAGAGAGAGAGAGAGAGAATATGAGAATAGGCATCCCAGAACCTCTAGCCACTGCAAATGAACTCCAGATGCATGTGCCCCTTTGTGCATCTGGGTTTAGGGTAATGGGGAATTGAACCTGGCTCATTAGGCTTTGCAGGCAAGTGCCTTAACCACTTAGCAATCTCTGCAGCCCTGAATTCCAGATGCACGTGCCACTGTGCATTGGGTTTTATATTGGTTCTGGGGACTCAAACCCCGGTCCTTAGGCTTGCAGGCAAGCACCTTAACCACTGAGCCATCTCTCCAGCCCTATTTCAAGTACATCTTTTGGAAACTTCTGTAGTAGGGATCTGGAATGTTCCCCAAAGACTATAGTTATCCAGAGGCTTGATACTAGAGTGGTAGTGTTGGTGGAAACCTTGAGGAGGGATTCTGAGTTTCTTGCTCTTTGTTTTTTTTTTTTTTTTTTGGTTTTTTCAAGGTAGAGTCTCACTCTAGCCCAGGCTGACCTGGAATTCACTATGGAGTCTCAGGGTGGCCTTGAACTCACGGTGATCCTCTTACCTCTGCCTCCCGAGTGCTGGGATTAAAGGTGTGCGCCACCACGCCCGGCTTTTGCTCTTTGTTTTGTCCTTGCTATGAGGTGAAGAGTTTTATTCTGGTATATTCCCTGAGATGATGATATACCTGTGTCACTACAGGCCCCAAAGCAATAAATTTGCCCTACTGGGTATGTAAATGATACAGGAATTTTGGAGTTCCTTGTACACCAACGTATCAATAATTTGGGATGTTCCTGGATCCTTCTCTTAAGAATTTAATGAATGAAGTCCACAGATGAGAGAATAAGGTTCAGAAAGATTTTATTATACCTTAAAGCTTTGGGAGGAAGGGGGCCGGGTCTTAAGCCTAGAACATGAGAGGGAAGCAACGTAGAGCTCTAGTCCAGGAAAGCAAAGGGGTTGAGAAGTCCCATGAGAGAAGGTAGAGCTCTTACTCAAAGCCGGGGGGGGGGGGGTGTGGGGGGGAGCTTTGAGAAGCCTCAACCTCAAGGCTCAGGTCTGGATTTTTTATGGAGAGTGGCTACATAAGGAAGACCAGGCTTACAGGTTTTTTATAAACTCCATCGATGGGTGGCTGGTTTAGCCAGTTTACTCCGATGCCAGGAGTCTGGGGTCAGGCATTTTGGAAAGGGGCAGTCTTCTCAGAATGTTAATTCTCTAGGAAGGGAGTGGAAGGACTCCCTGAAGGGAAAGGCCAGATCCCTTTGACATTTCTGACCTGTAGTAAAGTGTAGTGATTTAGATTTTCTCCTACAGGCCTAAGCACAATTCCTGCACTTAACCAAGAGAAAGCTATTCACTTTGGGGTCCATCACCCCTAAGCTACCTACCTAATTTCTGTTTTCTAACAGAAACCTCCCAATCTGAAATAAAACAAACCTCTCCTCTCCTCTCCTCTCCTCTCCTCTTCTCTTCTCTTCTCTTCTCTTCTCTTCTCTTCTCTTCTCTTCTCTTCTCTTCTCTTCTCTTCTCTTTTTTTGGTTTTTCAAGGTAGGGTCTCTAGCCATGCTGACCTGGAATTCACTATGTAGTCTCAGGGTGGCCACCCACTCATGGTGATCCTCCTACCTCTGCCTCCCAAGTGCTGGGATTAAAGGCATGCACCTACACACCTGGCTAAACCTCTCCTTTTTATAAGTTGATTATCTCAGGTATTTTGTTAGAGTGATGGAAAGCTAACTAACTACCTGAGACGCTGTCTCTGAATTTCCCAATTTAAGTGAATCAGTTCTGTCTGTTTACTAATAGTATGTTCCCCTCTCCCATCAAGGTTTTCATTCTTATTCCTTAGTGTGGCTAACTCTTCTAGTCTACTGGTTTTCTCCCTTTTCACTTTGTTATTTTAGCCTTTTTCCTAAAGAGTCTTTCTGTTGCAAGTCTCCATGAGAATTTTGTTTTACTCATTTTTTTTTTTTTTTTTTTTTGAGGTAGGATCTCACTCTAGCCCAGGCTGTCCTGGAACTCTCTGTAGTCCTAGGCTGGCCACAAACTCAAAATGATCTCCCTACTTCTGCCTTCTGAATGCTGGAATTAAAGGCATGTGCCACCATGCCCAGCTTGTTCATTTTTATTTTCTTAAAATATGTAGTGTGACTTTTTGTTCCAAAACCTTTATTGATTTTTTCCAGTGTCAGTAGGGTCGAGTGGCATGAAAGATTCTCAATAATTAAGACCAGATCTTCACTTCTAGAGACCTGTCTCTTGTCACACCCTTCCTTGAACTGCAGCCTTGCTACGTTATTTGTAGTGCCTATCATTGGCACATACTGCTTTCTGCCTTTGGTGTCCATTTAGACAACTCCTGTTTTTTCTTCATTTTTTTTTTTGTTTTTGTTTTTGTCTGTATGTGGTATGCCTGCATATATGTGTTTGGTATGTGTGTGGGACCATTTGTGTACACCTGCATATGAAGGTCAGGGGTCAATGTTAGGTATCTTCTTTAGTCACTATCTACTTTATTTTTTAAGACAAAGCTCTCGCTGAACCTGGAATTCTCTGATTTGGCTAGACTAGTTGGCCAGCAAACCCTAGGGAGCCTCCCTTCTCTCCTCTTCAGTGCTGGTATTTGGTGCACACTGATGCATCTGGCTTTTACATGGGTGCTGGGAATCTGAACTCAGGTTCTCATGCTTGTAAGGCAAGCACTTTACCCACTGAGCCATCTTCCCAGCATCGCTCTTGTTTCTTCTTAAATCTTTGAACACTATTTGAATATGTAAGTCTCATTTTTTTCCCTATCAAACAATAAAACTTTGTAGTGCTTTTTTTTCCCCCCGGATAATAGTAATGATACATGACCTTCATAGAAAATGAAAATGATCCAGAGACATAAGGCATTGAGGGCTGGAAAGATGGGTAAAAAAAGGGTAAAGTGCTTACCATGCAAACATGAATACTACAGTTTCAGATCTCCAGCATTGACATACATGATAGTGGGTGTGGTGGTCACCTGTAATCCCAGGGAAGCAGGGAATCCCTGGCCAGCTAGATTAGCTGAATTGGCAAGCTCTGGGCTTAAGGGAAAGACCCTGCCTCAATAAAGTAAAGAGGAGAGTGATCATAGAAGACATTGATTTCAACCTCTGGCCTCCACATGCTTACACACATCCACATATCCACACATATGCATGTGTACATGTACACACACACACACCATATGAATAATGTAAATATCACTTGAAGTCACACTATCCAAATTAAGACTTTTAAAATCAGTGGTATATTTCAAGATTTTGGTGAAAATAACCTATCATTCCTTTTCCCTAAGTTAAAACATAGTTAAGGTACTAGAAAGATTGATCAGCAAGTCAAGAGCTTGAGTTCCATTTTCAGGAATCACATAAGTAGCTGAGAGTGGCCATACGTGTCTGTAATCCCAGCCTCTTCGGGGAACATAGCCTTGTGAATTGCGAGGGCTCATGAAAAAGGTCAAACTTGAGTCAGTAAGAGACTCTGACTCAAACAGGAATGGGTGGAAGAATGATGGAGTCAGACAGACACCTCAGGTACCTTTCTCACCTTTCAGGTGAGCCCACTTCACTGCAAGCGACTGCACGTGGTGCCATATTGGCACATTTACATGCATACAATACATACAACACATAACACATTGCATACATGCTTCCATATGCAAGAAAAAAATACATAGTTGATAGTAGCATTTTTGGGAAACCTATGATGGAATTACACATGCTTATATTTTAATGGTTATTATATTTAATTGTTGTGAAGAAAAACCATAATTCACTTATGCAGTGAAAGTCTGATGGTTTTTAGTGTGTTGGCATCAGTCAGTTCATTTGAAGAAATGGAAGCAGTAGGACATTGTCTGTCTACATACTCACAACAGCTTATGCTGGTATTGTGGGGCTGCCCAACAAGTTCAGGTTGCACAAAGCAGGCAGTCCTGGAGACCCAGGAGGGAGGTGGAGTAATTGTGGGACCAGTGCTGCTTACAGTTTGTGATCTTAGGGAAGATTAAAGGACTTTCAATTGATTAAATCTGGCTACCCAGTATAATTTCCTTTTTGATTAATGTAAAGTCACCTAATTAGGGTCTTTAATTATATCAGCCAAATCCCTTCCCAGTGGCAGCACCTAGATTAGTGTTAGAATAACCAGAAGTTGTTTTTGTGTGCCTCATAATGGCTGTTAGTTCTCTTTTGTGTTCATAACACTTGCTGTAAAATTAGCCTGTCTTAAGTAGAAATAGTTGAAAGGGAATTTAGCAAGTGTAATTCAGTCAAGTTAAGTTGATGGGTGCCAAAGGTATATATGATTTTTCTTAATTGTAACAGTGCTTGCATATATATATATATATATATATCTTGGGATATATTTCTTTAAAGTGGTAGAAGAACTTGAGTTGTTTGTTTAGCCTAGTAAAAAGGAAAAGAATGATAAATTATGATTTTGAATGAATAATTTGGGTTTATAGCTGATCTTAGGATAGATTTGAATTTTAAAATGAGAATAAAAATGGTCCTGGGTATTATTTTGAAAACATTTATAAACAACCTGCTTATTTGGAGTTTTCATTTACTTTTTTAATGGGAAACTTTGCTAGTATGTAAGTTTCTTATTTATTTAGCCATGTGTTGGGTATGAACACACTCGCATTTGCAAGTATTTTGAAAGTATGTGTAATCAAAGTGGGCATGTTTTGCTTGGGGATGTAGTTCAGGATATGTCTGTCATATGTGAAATCCTGGCTTTGATTCTTAGTACTACATATATACATACACAACAGCCATATTGAAGGCTTTTTTTCTTTCTTTTTTTTTTTAAAGATTGATAATACTATGTTCCATTCTTCCACTTCTTATTTTAGTAGAGGACAGTCTGGATTTGCAAATCATGAAGAGGGGTCCTCGAGACTAAAAGAAGTGAAATAATATAGGGTTTACAAACAGGATCTTGTCCAGTTGGGCTGTGGTTGAGCATTTGCTCAGCATGTGCAAAGCCCCATGTTTGATCCCTAGCATTATATAGAAAGGGTGGAGGGCAGGAACTGGCTACTGTTGACAAGGGCTTGGAACAACAATGCTGAGTAGAGATGAAGATGATAGAGAATGAAGGTTCTCAACGCATTTAATGAGGATAATTGCAAATTATTTTTCTCTTCAAAATAGAAATATTTTCAGTGTCCTATTTTTTTGTTTGTTTGTTTTATAGTGAAGGAATGCACCACAGAATTACTGGGAAGTTTCTGAACTGACCATCACATTTCAGAGAATCTTTTTCATTCTTACTAGTCAAATGACTGGTTTTATGCTATAAAGTACATCACATTGGTGAATGTGGAGTTGATGTAAAGGGGCCAATGGTGAAACCCAAGACAAAATAGATTATACTTCAGATTAGAAGCCACATACAGTTTATTGACATCAGCATTGCCCATTATTCGATGTCACTGTATTCATGCATGGATTATTCCCCCTCCCACCCCCAGGTAGGGTCTCACTCTAGTCCAGGCTGACCTGGAATTCACTATGTATTCTCAGGGTGGCCTTGAACTCATGGCGATCCTCCTACCTCTGCCTCCCGAGTGCTGGGACTAAAGGTGTGCGCCACCACGCCCGGCTTCATGCATAGATTCTTTTTTTTTTTGGTTTTTTGAGGTAGGGTCTCACTCTAGCCCAGGCTGACCTGGAATTCACTATGGAGTCTCAGGGTGGCCTTGAACTGAGGGCGATCCTCCTACCTCTGCCTCCCGAGTGCTGGGATTAAAGGCATGCGCCACCACACCCGGCTTTCATGCATAGATTCTTAGAGGCAATATTTTGATGCCTTTTGGAAACTTTCATATGCTGTTGGTACCCTTGAAAGACTACTTTATAGAAATAGTCCATATCTAAGCTATAATGTCTGTCCTAATTTTCTTGTAAGCATTATTAAGTACCCTCTACCTCTCTCTGCTGGGGGTTAATCCCAGCACCATGAATTTTGGTGCCTTATTACTATTACTTATTTTGTGTATGTGCATGCATGCGCACACACACACGCACATATGCATGCCACAGTGTGTGTGTGGAGGTCAGTGGATAACCTCAGGGTATTTGTCCTCTTTCCATCTTCTTCTTGAGACATGGTCTCCTTTGATTTTGCTGTTGCATATGCACCCGTTTAGCTGCCCTCAAGCTTGCAGATTCTCCTGGCTTCACCTCCATTACTGTGGGCACTTTGGGATCACAGTGGCATGTGTCATTTTGCATGTAGCTTTATGTGGTTGCTGAGGAATTGAACTTGGGCCAGCAGGCTTGCCAGCAAGCACTTTTAACCACTGAGCCATCTCCTTAGCTCCTAGTGTTATAATTTAAAAAGAAAATTGGTTATGGGTGCCATGTAAAATTTGATTTTCTTATTTCTGTGAATATTTTTGAGTTTTTATATTTATTTATTTGAGAGAGATGGAGGGAGGAAGAGAGAGAGGGGAAGAGAGGGAGCAGTATATGGGCATGCCAAGACCTCCTACTGCTGTAAATGAACTCAAGACACAT
Organism: Dipus sagitta; assembly: GCA_036346955.1. Classification (NCBI taxonomy): domain Eukaryota; kingdom Metazoa; phylum Chordata; class Mammalia; order Rodentia; family Dipodidae; genus Dipus; species Dipus sagitta. The sequence goes on along the minus strand of CM070774.1, from coordinate 62,395,355 downwards.
GCAGCACTGTGTGCATCTGGCTTTACATGGCAATCCTGGGTCATCAGGCTTTATTTTATAAGCAAGTGCCTTTAACTGCAGATTCTTTCCTGCCCATAGTTTTGAGTTATTAATGTTAGCTCAAGCCTTCCACATTTGAGGGAAAATTGAAAGAAAACATCATCAAACTTCTTAACATTTTTCAAACATTTAGCAAATATCTTGAGAAACAGTTATAAGATGGACTGAAGATATCAAAGAAGAGATATTGAAAATTCAGGCTTTCCATTTTTTGTCCAAAGACACAAATTATAACATTCAGCAAATTTAGCAATACTCATTTATATGTAGAGGAGAAGTATTTGCCTTGCCAGTAAGAGAAATGCATAGTTTAATTTTTTATTGCTTTGTAAATGACCCTCTATTCTTGAACACTTTCCTTATTTTTGTAGGTCTATAAATGAATCATGGTTTTGAACTTTTTATATCAGTAATAAAAATGAAATTTGATTGGTTAGTAGTAAAGAAGGTTCTTTTCATAAGAACAATCATTTTGTCATGACAATTCCCATTAACTGTAACTGTTAGCAAAATAGAATCCATAAAATGCATTTCTACTTCAGGATTAGAACTTAGCTATGTTTTTGTTCTGATTGTATATTTTTATCTCTAAGAACTTTCACAAGCCATAGAAAAAAGTTAAAATTATTTTTATTTATTTATCTGAGGGGGGAGGGAGAGAATTGGGAATGCTAGGACCTCTAGCTACTGCAAATGAACTCCAGACGCATGTACCACCTTGTGCATCTGTCTTACACAGGTCCTGGGGAATTGAACCTGCGTCCTTTTGCTTTGCAGGCAAGCACCTTAACTGCTAGGCCATCTCTCCAGCCCCAGAAATTTCTTTATAACTTATCCTGCCTTTGGAATTTTATAAAAGACTACTGATCTGTGTATTTATTGTATTGGATACAATGTTCTTAGATACAGTGGAATTTCCCTTCACATAGTATATTTTATTACATGGTCAACCTAAGCACTGACTAGAACTTTATAGAGATTTTATCATCTGTTTAACATTAAGAGACCATCATTACTCCAGTATTTATTTCTACAAAGTAATATTGGCAGCTGACTAATGTTTTGCCATATGTTAGCCTTCTTTGCTTATTATTTTTTATGTTAAAAGGAAATGTTTTGGAGCTTGGAATTCAGCCTCGTAGTAGAATGCTTGTCTAGCATGCTTGAGGCTCTGGGTTCAATCCTTAGCACCATAAAAGGTAAAAATGTTGACATCTTGAACTAACTTTTCTCACTTGCAAATTGAATGAATTTAAAAGGTTTTGTTACTATGCAGTAACAAAGAGAGAAAGAAATGAGAGAAAGAGGTAGGGAAGAAGGGAAAGAGAGAGGGAGGATGAATCTCTTCCTTTGCCTTTTTAAATTTCATGTGTCACCTTAGCCCATTGAGGGAAGATCTTTTGTAGCAGTTTCCTCTGGAAATACCCTCACAGATATACCCACAGATCATGCTTCAACAGTTTTCTAAGTATTCCTTGATCCAAACAAATTGATACCTAAAATTAACTATCACACTCCCTGGAGATTTTTCCTCCTTACCATGTATTTGTATGCCAACTTCTCTGTGCTATCATCTGGTGGTTATTTTGAGAATAGAAAATCATTTCAATATTAAATGTTTGGAAAGGGAAATGTATTTTAAAAATCTTGGAGTATAGATTAAAGACAAATATTTATGTTTTATGATTTTGGATTATCTTTGTATCATAGATACTTGACTTTGGTTTGCCTGTAGAAAAAGATAAGGTAACTGGACATGGTGGTGCTCACTTTTAATCCCAGCACTTGGGAGGCAGTCAAGGCCACCCTAGGGCTACAGAGTGAGTTCCAGGTCAGCTTGGGCTAAAGTGAGACCTTACCTTGATTTAAAAAAGATAAGATGTAAGTTAAGCTACTTGCATTAAAAATTTCCTTTTGTTGGATTCTATTTGTTATTTTAAGCACCTGCCATTCAAGTCAATTTTTTATGATGGAAGTGAAGTAATGCATTATTGTCAGTGGGTACCAAATTGTGAGATACCAGAGGCATATGGTGATATGTGCAGAAAGTTGGAGATAGAGATTTCAAAAGGGTTAAGTTTAAAGATAATGGTTAATAAAATTAATACTACTGAAGGGAAAGTAGAAATGTCAAAATCTGTGTCTCAAGTATTAAAAATAGAATTTATAAACATAACATGGTCAAGAGTCAGTTTGTTAACTGATGTAGATGAACATAGGGAATTTTGTGGCTTCAGATGAATCAATATTTATGTTTATCTTTGATGATCAGTATTACCTAGTAATTATTAAGACCAACTGTTGAATTTCAGTTGTAGTGTAACAAACCATCTCAAATTTTAGGGTGGAAAACAACTGTTTTGTTTGAAAAGAACCTTCCTCTCTCTATTTCTGTGTGTGTTGTGGGAAGGAGGGCGGATTCTGTGGGTCAGTAATGCAGACATGGTACTAGAAAGATGTTTGTCTTCATGTTACCATGCCTGAGTATGATACCTCTTATGACCTAGCCTTGGAAATGATGCATGCAGCATTACTTTCACTGTATCGTTGGGCAACAACAGAATTACAAACCGTGGAAAGCTTGCTCACGTTGTAGTTGTAGAAGGGCTTATCGAATTAGAGATAATGTGATCAACTTTGTCTGCCACAGTAACTGATTAAGTGGTGATAGAGTGTAGAAGGCTTAGCTAGGTGTATTTTATTTAGAGCTGGGAGTTTTCTAGTTCCATTTAGGACTGAATAGAGTTACTGAAATAGGATGGGAAGGATGAGAGGTAGCATTACATCTAGTACTACATTTGAGTGTTTTGCACATCTACATACCTTTGTTGAATGCCTTTCTTTTTAAAAGCTGAATCAGGGGTATTAGGTCTTTGATAAACATGTCAAGTTCTATACCTTCCACTCACCTTCTACCTACCATGCTCTCAATTATTTTTTAAACTCATTTCAGATTTCATCTCCTTTTGTGAATTCATTCCTATCTTCTTCAATCAAATTTAAGTATTTCTTCAGGAATATTTCTAGGGGACTTTGCAAAAATTTCTCCTTTTGTGTTTGTATTAATAAATTTAAAAAATTCATTTATTATTTATTATTTATATATATGGGGGAGGGATATGAATGAATGAGAATGAATGGGTATACCAGGGTTTCTTGCCACTGCAAATGAACTCCAGATGCATGTGCCACTTTGTGCATCTGGTTTTACATGGGTACTGGGGATTTGAACTTGCGCCATCAGGCTTGCATACAAGTGCCTTAACCATTATGCCATCTCTCTAGTCTTATATTAGTAATTTTTGATTGAATATATTCTCTATACTAGGGTTCTGTGATGGTTAAAATCTGTTGTCAACTTGATCTAATTAGCAATCTGCAAACATTCCTCTTAGGTGGCTTTCTCAAATTGCTTCCAGGAAGGATTGACTTCCAGAAATGATTGACTGAAGAAGAAAGTCCTTTCTCCAGGGTGAGCCCTTCCCAAAGGGGGACTTTATGTTAGGAAGCTCTGGGAGAAAAGAACCCCTTCCTCCCACCTGGCTGCCTATGCTACTTGCTAGTGAGTGCCTTCACTGGTACAGGCATCTGTCCTGTTTTGCTATCCTTAGTTGGCATTGGAACCAAGTTTTCTCAGCTTTCCAACATGAAATGAAGTAGCTCTCCAGGAAGCCTTCAGGCCTTCAGTGATTGGGACTGCTGAGGCATCCAGCTATGTGGACTGAGTGGCTACTGGGTTCCTTGACTCTCACGTCTATAGACTGTTATTGTTGAGCTGCTGTAAACTAATCCAATAAATTCCCTTTTTAATACAGTACATTCTGTTGGTTCTGTTCCTCTAGAGAACTCTATTAGAGGTACTTAAATAATTTTTCTAATTTTTTCAACATTCTTATAAGTTTACTATTTACCCCCTTTTACAGTGGAATAATTGCAGCAAGAAAAGGTTAAGTCACTTGGCCAAGGTAACTCAGACAACAGGTTTTAGAATTGGGAGAACCCATGTTATATGACTTCCACACTGAACTTCTGTACTCCACCTGTTTTCACATACTGTGTTGTAAATTGAAGCCATGCCATGCCATGCCCTTGTCTCATTTCCTTTTTGTACTCCTCATCCAGTCAATAAAATTAGATCTTGGAATACAATGCCAGTTTTATATTCATCTTTATCATTTTATTTTAGGTACTGACACATTTTAGGCACTTAATCACATTTTTTGTTTAGTAAATAGCTTTGATATTTTGGAGGGAATCTCAGGATTTTCCATCTTTATTCTTGTATTTACAAAGAAATTCTGTAATAAGATTGTTAGCTCATTTGTCCTTTATTCTATTTGGAGAACCTTGCACTTCTGGTAGGATTTCTGAAGCTGTAATGACAAGTCAGGTCCCCTGCAGGGAATTAGGTTTTCATAGCTAGTGTGGAGAAGTGAGGAAGGAGGAATAGTTGTTGCTTATCTAGCTTGATGTGTTATAAATAGCTAGTAAATATATGAAGTACGTGGGACACTGCACACTTAGTAGATGCTTAAAAAATAAATGCTATAGCCGGGCATGGTGGCACACGTCTTTAATCCCAGCACTCGGGAGGCAGAGGTAGGAGGGTTGCTGTGAGTTACAGGCTACCCTGAGAATACAGAGTGAATTCCAGGTCAGCCTGGGCTAGAGTGAGACCCTACCTTGAAAAAACAAAACAAAAAACCCAAAACAAATAAACAAGCAAACAAAAAAAAGCAAAAAATGCTGTTACTGTATTTGGTTTAGAGAACTGGGGAGAATTGTCACTTAATCTTTTCTTTATTGTCTTGTTCCAAATGAATAACTGGTTGAAGATATTAGTAAGTTAATTTATGGAATATTATTTGAGGTCCTCACCATGGTTTAAGAAATTGACATTTTTTGGTATTTTGGAGATCATGCATTGTAAATGACTTTTTCTTTGTTCTTATATGACATGTAGCCTAAACATAATTAAGCCTTATAGTTATGCTGATAATATTTATTGTTATGGTAAGATAGAATACAATATTTGCTAAGCTTTTAACTTCAGACATAAAGGTAACAATATGTATATAGGACTCTAAATTATAAGTTCCATAAGGGCAGTTAATATGGTTTTCTTTATAATTATGTTTTCGGCACTTAGAATGATATTGGTATATTGTATAGAAGCTGATTTGTAGATTTTCTGAAATGAATACTATGTATGAATTACTATATATTTATATACCACAAGCAACAAAGGTTCACATTTCAGTCACTTCACAAGTTTCTTCTTCCTAAGGATTTGAGTTTTAGCCAAGGGAATAATTCTGGTTTGCATCTTCTTCCAGAAGAACCATCTTTCAAAGTCACAGAATCCTTTTGTCTTTGTGTGTTATACTCCTCTAGACTATCTTAGAATATTAGGTCCTAACTTGAATCAGTCTTTACTCTTTGTGTCTGTGCTTGCTTGTAATATCTTCTTTAAGTTGTCTTATCATTGTGCTACACAATGCCTCCTGATTGTGCTTTAGGGTTAGTAAATATCAGTGTAACTAGCTTGTCTCTTATTTTCTTTTCTTTCCCCCTCCCCTCTCCTACTCTCCTCTCCCTTCTCATTCCCTTCCTTCCCTTCCCCTCCCCTTCCTTCTCTTCCCCTCCCCTCCCCTCCCCTCCCCACCCTTTTTGTCCCTTCCCCTCTCTTCCCTTCCCTTTCTTTCCCCTACTCTTTTCCTTTCCCTTCCCCTCCCCCCTCTTCCTTTTTTTTTTTTTTTTTGAGGTAGGGTCTTGCTCTAGTCCAGACTGGTCTTGAACTCACAGCTATACTCTTACCTCTGCCTCTCAAGTGCTGGGATTAAAGGCGTGCACCACCACACTTGGCACATCTCTATTTTCTAAGTAAGCGCCTTTAACCATCTCTCCAGCCCCATTTTCTTATAGCCTTTCTAACCCGACTGATCAATGATTGTTGAGGTGCCAGGAGGATGGTTTTAAACCTCTTTTTGGGGAAAAGGTCACATCCTGTATAATATCTTCAAACATTCCCTCTACAACAGTGGCTTGGGGGACTTATTTATTCATTTCATGATAAGTATCTGAGATACTTTTTTTTTTTTAACTGTAGTTTGCAGGCTGAATCTGTCATTTCCTAAAATTCCCATTTTAATATTTCCATACTGTATTTTAGCCCTAATCATGTTTAAAAAATAATATAATTAAATGAATTCTTAATATTATAATTGCTTAAAAGTTGTTAGGTTTTAAACTTAGTGTATGTATTGTTTGTACATCACTGTGATAAGTGTAGTGTCTAGGTCAAATTAGCAAATTTGTTTCTTTTTCCTCTGTATATTATATGGTAACTTTTCCATGTTTAAGATCTGCCAAATCCTCTTTTCAGCATTTTGTTATATTACCACTATTTGCATTTACAGCTTTGGCATAAAGCCATTCAAATTTAGAAATAGGCTTCACATGTTTCTTTTTCCTCTTATATAACATTGTCTAAATAGTTTTGCTGGGCTGAAGAAATGACATCTAGTTGCCTAAGGATAAACTGAGTTTGACTTCATTAGTGCACAAATGATAGGTTTGTGTAGAGTTATTATAGCATTAATCAATTTGATGGATTAGAAAAACAACAGAATTGAAACAGCATGTAATATTAGTGCCTATTACTCTACAAATTATGCTTTTACCTACATTCATATGCCAGAGGAGTCATGTTGTACATTAAAAATGGAGAACTTAAAAAAAAAACAAAAGAAGCCAACAACAGAGGGCACCTCTTTTCATGGCCCTTCTCTTGCCCTCTTAGATTATATTGTCAAGAACTGGACTTTGGAATCAAGACTTGATTAGGTTATTAGTTTATAACACTTTCATGGTATGCCCTGAGCTGAATGGGATAGATGGATACTCTGCCACTGTCATGACTTACCACACTGGAGGATACTGCAAGTAATATGTAAATTTTTAAAACTATTTTTAAAGATATATATATATATATATTTGTATATATACATATATATTTATTTATTTATTTATTTATGTATTACTAGAGACAGAGAGAGGGAGAGAGAGAAATAAAGAGAGAATGGGCGTGTAAGGGCCTCTAGCCACTGCAAACGAACTCTAGATGCACGTGCCACCATGTGCATCTGGCTTAAGTGGGACCTGGAGAATCAAACCTGGGGCCTTAGGCTTCACAGGCATGTGCCTTAACTACCAAGCCATCTCTTCAGCCCAATGCGTAAAGTTTTTAAGAGACTGAATGATACACATAATATGATTTTATTAGGTACCAGTCATTTCACTAATAATTATAGGCTAATAATGAATATTGATTGTATGTTTGTTGAGAAAGCTTAAAATAGTTAAATACAATTAAAAAATGCTGAGCAAACATGTATGGTTTGAGTTGGGGTGTTGCTTTATCATGTACATATTTCTAACAATTAATTTATGCATTATTTATTTTATAGTTTTTAAAAGTCCATAAGCTATGTGTCCCTTTGTTATTGTCATCATCTTTTTTTTTTTTATTTTCTTCTTTCAGACAGGGTATCTGTGTCAGCAGTGCTGGCTTAGAACTCATGACCCCTTTGGCCTAAGCCTACTATATGCTGGAATACCTACCTTGTTCATGTCCTTCTTTTGTGTTTTCTTCAGTATAAATAGGAGAATGGCTTTTATTTAAAAAATAGTTATTTATTTGCACACATAGAGAGAGGAGAGAGACAAAGAGAATGGGCACATCAGGGCCTCCTGCTACGTCAAATGAACTCTAGATAGGTGTACCACTTTGTGTATCTGGCTTTTATGTAGGTACTGGGGAATTGAATTTGGGTTATTAGGCTTTGCAGGCGGTGCGTCTTAACCACTGAGCCATCTCTTCAGCCCAAGAATGACTTTTTTTTTGAAAAGTTAAGAAATACTCATTCTCATTAAAAAACAAAACAAACCAAAACAAACCCTCTTTGCCTACACTATAATCACAGTACTCCAGAGGGTGAGGTAGAATTGCCATGAGTTTGAGGCCAGCCTGTGCTACAGAGTGAGTTCCAGGTCAGGCTAGGCTTAAGTGACAGCCTACCTCAAAAAAACAAAACCAAGCTAAAGCTGTCTTTATCCCACTAAACACTGAAACTTAAAGAGGCATCTTTTCTTTTTTCCTGGTAAGGGAGACAATGAATATGAAATAATTAGAGCACCAGCTAGGGCAAAGTTAGAAAGTTAGTGAAGGACTAACTAGTTTCAGATAACATCACTTGGATAAGCACTTAGTTAGAAAATACTGTGGTATTTATTTCTAGTTGTTATTTCTTTGTTTCTATAAAATAGGAATATATTTGTACTTTAAAATTTGGGCTGAAGAGATGGTATGGTGGTTAAGGCGCTTGCCTATGAAACCTAATGACCCAGGTTCAATTCTCCAGTAGTCACATAGGCATCTGGAGTTCGCTTGCAGTGGCTAGAGGACCTGGTGTGACCATTCTCTCTCTCTCTCTCTCTCTCTCTCTCTCTCAAACAAATAAAATATTTTAAAAATAAAATGCATATTTTGATATGAATTATTGTGAAAATAGTAATTCTGGTTTTTTTTCTAATTAAAATTTATTTATTTACGAGAAAGAGAGAGGGATAGAATGAGCATGCCAGGGCCTCTTGCTGCTGCAAACTTCACATGCATGTGCTGTTCTGTATATCTGGCTTTATGTTGGTACTGGAGAATCTAACCTAGGCCTTTAATCACTGAGCATCTCTCCAGCCCAGTAATTCTAATCTTAAAGAGTAAATTGATGCAGGCTACTAAGTGTTTTATTAGCTACTTTCCTTGTTGCTGTGACAGTATACCTGACAAGAAGCAACTTAAAGGAGGAAGGGATCATTAGATATAGAGTTTGAAAGTGTAGTCTGTCATGGTGTCAGGAACATAAAGCAGCTGATCACACTAGCTCTGCAATCAGGAAGCAGAGAACAGAGAATGCTAGCGCTCAGCTTGCTTTCTACCTTGTTTTCGGTCCTGGACCCCAGCCTATGAAAATGGTGCTGCCCATGGTTAGCACGGGTGAATCTTCCCTTCTCAGTTAACTTAATCAAAAAGCTTCTTCAGATTTTCCCAGAGATATGTCTTCTGAGGGGATTGTATATCCTGTCAAGTTGACAACCAGTATTAACCATCACACTAAGAGTTATGTACTGCTTTGGAATGGAAAGGATATAGTAGCCTCTTTTCCATGAATGAATGAATTTCTTTAAGTTGGATAGTTTTACTTTGGAAATCTTGCAATGAATAAATTAGCTTTAAGTGATCATTAGACAAAAAGTTAAAACTTGATAAATTCTAACTTCCTATTTTCACATAGATTGTTATGGGTGCCGTCATTACTTTTAATAAATAACTTCAGGTACATTGAAAATTTCAGATTCTAGGAATTTACTTTCCAGAAAGAGATAAGCTATTGACATAACAGTATGATAGAGTAGAAAATAATGTACGACATAAGACAAGTACAAACTGCTTTGGATAGTACAGATAAGGGAAAAATTAGATTCATTATAAAAGCCTTCTTGATGGAAGTGACATTTAAACTTGGTCTTGAAAAATCATTTGATTGGGTATATAGCAGTAAAAGGAATATACCAGGGGAACAATTTGAGCTAAGTCATAAAGGTAAGAAGTGTTCAGAGCAAATTTGACACACTGTGGTTGGACACAAAAGTCTTGGTATTAGGTAGATAGAAACCCCTATCAGAATTAATTCATATATATTTCTTCCCTTGCCTTTTCTTTGGTCAATAAAGATGATTTTAGTGAAGGAGAGTCAAGGCCTCAACTGTGGCTGCTAACACCAGACTAGCTGGCGTATGAGCTTTAGGATTCTCCTGCTTCTGCCTCCCAGTATCATAGACATGTTGGTATTAGAGACTTATGTGCCACTGCATCAGGCTTAATAACATGGGTTCTGGGGATACAAACTCTGGTTATCAGGCTTGCACAGGAAGTGCTTTTAACCACTGAGCCATCTTCTCAGTCTCATTTTGAAAATCTCATTTCACCATTATTAAAATATTTCAGCATGCAGCCCCAAATAGACTTTGAAATCATATGTTTGTTAGTTCCTTAAAAAATATATATGTCAGGCAAATTAAAATGTACACACTAAGAACAAAAGTAGAGTTAAAAATAAGTTGAGGACTAGAGAGATGGCTTAGTGGTTCAGATGCTTACCTGCAAAGTCTAAGGACACAGGATCCATTCTCCAGTACCCAAGTAGGCCAGATGCTCAAGGTGGCACATGTGTTTGGAGTTCATTTGCAGTGGCGAGAGCCCCTGGTGTACCCATTTCTCTCTCTCTGCCTCCTTATCTCTCTCAAATAAATAAATAAAATATTAAATAAGTTGAAATCTAAGACCCAACTCCTTTCAGGCAGCTGTTTAATATTTTCAGACTTTTGTGGTTGAGAATAATATTGAATATGTATGGTAAAGTTCATTTATTTATTATTTCTTTGGGTTTTCAAGGCAGGGTCTCGCTCTAGACCAGGCTAACTGGAATTCATTATGTCATCTCAGGGTGCCCTTGAACTCAAGGCAATCCTCCTACCTCTGCCTCAAATGTCTAGCCAAGTGTATTTATTTACTGTCACATAGTATAGTTTCCTTATCTTGCCTGCCTATTCTTATCCTAAATGGTACAGATTAATGACAGTAATAAAACTCAGTATTTATTCAGCCAACATTTACTAATTACTTGAATACTGGATTCACACTTTTTTTTCCTTCTTTTTTTTTTTTTTGGTTTTTCACGGTAGGGTTTCACTCTAGCCCAGGCTGACCTAGAATTCACTATGTAGTCTCAGGGTGGCCTTGAACTCAGGGATCCTCTTACCTCTGCCTCCTGAGTGCTGGGATTAAAGGCATGCCCCATCATGCCCGGCTATCCTTTAGAATTTTTATAAATTTTATTGTGCTTTGTTACGTTAGTAGGGTTTATATAATGTATATAATTGAATATTTGATGATTTAGGATCTTATAATGAATGAACCTCATTGTATTGTTTCTAGTATAGATATAAATGGTGTAGATGTGCTGACCGTACAATTTATCCTAAAAAGTTACTTTTTGAGTAATTTGCTGATGTCAGCTTGTTTTTGTTTCCTTGACTTTCATGGATTGTGTTACACAGATTAATTGGGTTCTTACTGAAATTTTACTTTATTAAAATATTGATAGTAAAATAATAAACATTTAGACTCATTACCTTTCTGACATATTTTGGAACCTAGTAGCTTTACATATATGTGTAATATTTTAGCTAACATTATACCAAACTATGTGTGATCCATTATGGGATGATTTCCTGTTATCATCACTAATGTATCTCAGGGTAAGCTAATTAATATCCATTAAGAAAAAGAAATTAAGGATTCCTTTTAATTATTACATCTCATATGATCAATCATAAGGGGAAATGCTTTAATGTATCAATTTCTTTTAAAAATCAACCATAATTTTATACTAAAAATGATTTATTGCTATATCAGAGACTAGATTATTATAAACAAAAGATATCAGTATTAAGTTTTAGGTAATGTACTTTTTGCTAAGAACTCCTGTAGTTGCTGTATTAGAATTAGTGATTTTGATACTTCATGGCTTTTACAGAGAGAAACTAAGTGAATGATATTTCGACAATTCTGTATATTCATTAGTGGAAGCATTGTTTCTTAAATCGGAACCACTTCAAATCCAGTGCTTTCCCTTAGCACTGGTAGGTGGCTAATACTCTTAGCATCTGGAATCTTCTGTAGATAGATTAAGGGTTAAGCTTCATGTCAGACCTAAGATTAGCTTTACTGACTATTTCACATTGATGTTACCACACTGCTTTGCTTTGTTTTGTGGGATGGCAGTGGTAGTCTAGGTGGACAGTTCTTTTGTGTTCACTGGATTCCTCTGTAGTTGTTACATACTACCTTGAAAAGAAAAGTAGTTAGCCTGATGCAAACATCCTTGATTCTTTCATGGAGTGTGTGAAATTTTACTTTGCTTACAGCAAAATAGAATAGACATTGTTTCATTTTCTTTTGTACTGAATCAAACATCCATATTTTTTATATTTATGAACATTTTGAGTACAGATGTTTTTAAAAGAGGCTAGTTTATTTTTTAAATTCTTAATTTTCATTGGACAAGACGTCTTCCTTGTTCCATAAAAATCCTTATCACTAAATAATAAAGCCAATATATTTAAAATAGATTTACCTTATGCAGGTTATTATAAAATCAAAGGAAGATTAGTTGCCATATTTAAGGTTACCGTAGCATTTCACTTTAAATGCTTACAGCATTTCTAGATTGTTTGATTATTGGTGTTTTTTGCTCTATGTGTCTAATTATCACTTTCTTGTTTCTTCAGCTACAGAACCTTGGCCTGAAAATGCGACATTATATCAGCAACTGAGAGGTAGGCTCTTGTTCACAATTAGAAATGACATTTTATCAAAATACATTTATAACAAAAAAGACCCTCTCCCCAAGCCAACTCCAAAACCATTACCTCCAAACTCATTAATATAATTTACTACAAAGAAAACATAAAACACAAGGAGGGTGGCCCTAGTCTTAGTTGTCTAGGAGATTTTGCCTAAACTTGTGTCTGCCAGTGTAAACCAACTACTCATGGCCTATAAGGTCCTTAGTTTATTATTGACTCATTATATTGGCTGCTGTAGGCATTGTAAAATGATGTGGTGGCAGGAGCACTTGGCAGATTTACTGCACCAATAGCTGAGACAGCAGATTTTTGAAGTCCTGTGGTAAACTGGGCTCTCAGTAAGAAGGAACTGTTACAATGTACGGGCTAGGATGGTTCAGGCTCCCTTTAGCAGCTCTTCATATATCATCAGATCACATTATGGACCCCATTTGGGGCTCAGCAGCCGGCTACAGTTGTCAGAAGACTGCAAAGTAATGAAGACTAATAGGCAGTAGCCCTAGTCTTCTAAGCATGGAATTTTTATTGCAGCGAACTTGTCATCTTTCTTTTGTGTGACAGACCTAGACACACTGTGCAGTATTAACTGTAAGCTGGTTTATACGATTGTGAATGCTTTTTCTATTAAGTAGAGTGGTTTGAGCATGTGCTATTTTGCTTACTTTTATTTTTTTTTAAATTTATTTATTTGAGAAAGGTATATATATATAGAGAGAGAATGGGTGCACCAAAGCCTCCAGCCACATGTGCCACCTTGTGCATCTGGCTTATGTGGGTCTTGGGGAATGGAAACTGGGTCGGGTCCTTTGGCTTTGCAGGCAAGTACCTTAACCACTCAGCAATCTCCAGCCCTATTTTGCTTACTTTTGATGGAAAGGGGAGCATTTCTTGAAAACTTAAAAATGAATGTTTTAACCTTTTAAAAATATTCTATTCATCTGAGAGAGAGAGAGAGAGAGAGAGGGAGAGAGGCAGAGAGGCAGATAGAGAATGGAAGCACCAGGGCCTGTAGCCACTGCAAAGGAACTTCAGACACATGTGCCACCTTATGCACCTGGCCTACTTGGGTACTATGGAATAGAGCCTTGCTCCTTGTGCTTCGCAAGCAGGCACCTTAACTACTAAGCCATCTCTCTGGCCCTGAATGTGTTTTAAAATGAGATATTAAACTGAATGAGATAAATGATCAAATAGGTTTAGAGGAAAGACATTTTTTTTTTTTTTTTTGTTTTGTTTTCAAGGTAGGGTCTCACTCTAGGTCAGGTTGACCTGGAACTCATGTAGTCTCAGGGTGGCCTTGAACTCACAGCGATCCTCCTACCTCTGTCTCCTGAGTGCTGGGATTAAAGGGGAAAGAATTCTGTTATAATTATTTACATATTTTGTTATTTAATCAAAACTATTATATAGCAGCAATGATGTAGACTTTATTTTTACATTAGTATATGATATAGTTATCTTTTTAAAATAGGAATAGGTCTTGAAGATAAAAATATTATAAATATAGTTTGCTTATTTAGCAGTTATACCTTTGACAGATCTTTTATTGTATTTCCACAGGGGAACAAATTTTGCTTTCTGACAATGCAGCTTCGCTTGCTGTGCAGGTAAATATGTAAATAATGTCACTGTTGTGGTTTATATTAGGCATTCCTCATAATCTCATGTTTTGAATGCTTAGTTCCCAGCTGATGACAGATTGGGAGGTAGAGCTTTGCTAGAGGAGGTGTGTCGCTGGGAGTAGACCTTGGGGTTTATTAACCTCCAGTTTGCCCATTGTTAGCTGGCACATTTTCCTGTTGCTGTTGTTCATTTGATTTTGGCCAGAAGGTGATCTACTCATGCTGTCATTCTCTCTGCCATCATGGAACTTACTCTTGAATCTGTTAGCCAAAGTAAACCTTTTCTTTCCAGAAACTGCTTTTTGGTCAGGTGCTTTGTGCCAGCAATGAGAAGGTAACTACAACAGAAAATTGGTACTGAGAAGTGGGATCATTGATGCTAAAAACCTGACTCTGTGGCTTTTGGCCTTTTGGAACTGATTTGTGGCAGAATATGGAAGGATTTTAAACCTTGGCCTAAGAGACGCCTTGCAGTGCTCCAAGCAGAGCTTGATGGGCTATTTTGGGTGAGGTAAAAGACCTGAATATAATAGGAACTGTAGACTGTCGGGTTTGGCTTATTAGGAACTGTCTTTAGACTGTTACTCTGCCCATGTCCTGAGAACTTGTGCAGGGTTGCATTGCATTTAAAAAAAAAAAAAAAGTACTGGTATGAGCATAAGGTTATGGCACAGAAAGAAATGAAAGTTTCAGGCTGGAGACAGAACATGTTCAGCTGCACTTGTTTGAGAGGTTACAAGTATTGAGATTGGGCCAATTGTTAATGTGTTGGGACAGCATAAAAAATGCACATTTGTTTTGATAAGAAGTCTGAATGCTGAAGGATGGCCTACTCTTCAAAGTCAGCTTTATTCCCCCCTGGATTAACAAATTTGGCAGCCCACCTGGAACTATGGATTATAAAAAATGCAGGAAAGAGAGGATCATTAGATTTGCAATGCCATTTAACGGCCTCTGGGTAGTGTGAGGCAGGCTTGTTTAAGCCCCTGCATGGAGGCCTGGTGGAGCCATTGCATGGAAGAACTGTGAGTTGTAGTATAAACCTGAGTATGTTTTGGAGATACCAGGACTATGAGACAGCTGCCAAAGGGAGCTGCTTGGGATAGAGTTTTCCCTGGGCTTTGTTTGAGCAGCCCAGCTGGAAGGATGGAATTGGCATTCCAGAGACTTACTATTTTAGATGTTGGACTTAGAGCTGTGGAACTTATGTTTGCCCTGTTGGTTTATATCTTGTATTGGTTCAGTCTTTGCTATGCCCAGTGCCATTTTTTGCAGTGTGAGTATTTATTCTGTGCTATTGTGGTTTTGAATTTGTGGTTAACAATTAAGAAACCTTGGGCTATGGGGATGTATGAACAGTATTGGGATTGATAAATCTTGGGAACTTTCAAGGTTGGACTGAATGCATTACATTCTACAATATAGATGGTCATCAGTTTATGGTATCCATGGGTGGAATGTGGTAGTTTGAATTAGATGTCCCCCATAAACTCAAGTGTTTTGAGTGCTAGGTCTCTAGTTGGTGGCACTTTGGGAATTGAAGGCTTGCTGGTGGAGATGTTGTTGGGGGTGGGCTTAGTATGTTATAGCCAGCTTCCCCCTTGCCAGTGTTAGTCACACTTCCTGCTACTGTTGTCCACCTGATGCTGACCAGGAGGTGATGTCCACCCTCTGCTCATGGCATTATCTTCCCATCCATCATGGAGCTTCCCCTGAAGTCTGTAAGCCAAGATAAGCCCTTTCTTCCCACAATCTGCTTTTGGTACTAATGGAAGGTGACTGCATCACTGGTTTTCACTTGGTAGATGATTTGTATTATTTTGAGTGTGTACTTTTTACCTCTCCCCCCTTAGAAGTCTGATATGGTGTGTTTTGAGCTTTCTCCTGTGATTTGCCACCACCAGTAGTATAATATTACTTCTCTTACAGTATTTTTAAGTTAGTTGTTTTCACTATATAAAATAAAACTTCATTATTCTTTAAACAAATTTACTTTAAAATGTTAGGACATTCTGTCTAGCAGTTTTGCTTTTGGTTAGATATGGTGGTGTTTTATTTGGAGTGAACATTTCATTTATAGACTCAGTTGTTTTTAATGTATTTGTACAGGCTTATTCACTACATAGTTTTAACCATCATCTTGCTCCTTCTGTACCTTCTAGCCTTAATCCCATCAGGCAGACTGGAAGCGGACATGTTCTTCTCTGTTACTCCTTATTTATTTGTTGACTACATGTGTGCTTATTATCCCCAGTACACTTATTGTCTGCAGTAGCTCTTCAAGTTGTATATCACAGTTGTGTAATCCAAAAAAAGTTTGTTGGCTCTGTAAACTTTAAGCTGCACTACCTTGAGTTATTTAAAATTACAAACGTAAATGTTTGTATAAGTTATAGTATTATAGTTAGACAAACACTTTACATATTTAAGCTGCTAGTTTAATTTATATAATTTGATTTACAAAGAAGTTTTTATCCTACAGAGCCTCAAAGATAATTCAAAAAGGGACTCTACGATCTGACATTTATTGGAGGTGAGACTATGAGCTCTTGGAGGACAGAAACAAAGGGAAGGAAAGAAAATATCAAGTGCTTGTTGTATTGTAGGCACAATATTAAGCATTTAATTTTACGTCATCTCATTTTATTTTATTCAGTTTGATATTATTTGGGCTTCATAACAGTGTCTGATACTGTCATTCATTATGTCAGTGTGTCATTCACTACATATTAGTTTTAATGTAGGAAAGGAAAAGATGGGAACAAATGTGCTTAGACACCAAATTATTATATGAGTATCTGTTAAGTTTCTTATAGATTTATATTGTACTAGAATCTAAGTTATGTTTATTTTGTTTTTTTAGATTTTGCTCCATTTTTATCTTAACTTTTAGTAAACAGAATATTTCAGTTATATGTAATAGCTACAGACTTTACATTTCTTTTTAAATCCCTTTCCTACTTTTTGATGAGAGAAATGGAATTTAAATTTTAAATATGATTAACATAGTTACCTAACATAAAGAATGTACTCAGTAGATAATTGTTGTATGAATGGTTTATAAGTGTGGTGAGAACCACCTTGCTAATAAACAACAGCACAAATAAACCACTTGCTGTGTATAAAATAATTTTTTTGTTTTTGCTTATTTATTTGTGATAGAGAGACAGAGAGAGAGAAAGAGAGAGGATGGGAGCACCAGAGCCTCCAGCTACTGCAAATGAACTCCAGATGCATGTGCCACCATGCATCTGGCTTACGTGGGTCCTGGGGAATCCAGCCTCGAACCAGGGTCCTTAGGCTTCACAGGCAAGCACTTAACCACTAAGCCATTTCTCCAGCCCTGAAATAGTATTTTTAATGTTTCTATCTTTGAAAAGATAACTTTAGGGTATGGTGAATATTTTACTTGCAACACTGATTCCTAACCACTTGTTAATTGCCATTTTGGGGATAACTCTTTCAAGATTTGACAAAAACTGTAGAACATTTTTCCAGGAAATAGTCCAGTGCACATAGACAGATAAAAAAGTGCCTAGGCTGTTGTGCGTATGGTTTCAGTAGGTTTACTGATGTCCTTATTGAAGCTATCTAAGGATTCCTTGCAAAAGGCTCCTAAAATTAAGTATTAGTTTAGCAAATACTGAAGCAGTTTTTACCAAATAGGAAGGTATTTTTGGTAGGAATAGACTGATGGTTCTGTACTGGGAACTTTACCCTTCAAAGATGTGACATGTATGAATATTTATGGTTGTCAGATATTAGAGGAGTGCCATTGACATCAATTGGGTAGACCTCAGAGGTGCTTCTGAACATCCCACAATGCATAGGTTCCATCCTCCCAAACAAAGGATTATCAGTTCCATGTACAGATGGTGCCAAGGTTGAATAACCCTTAGACAGCTTAGCCAGTTTCTAGTACAAAGCAAAATGTCAGTATATTACCATGTAAAAATTATCTCAGAAAAGAAAAAAGACAACTTAGTGTTTACTTTATTCAGTTTTTATAGGTTCTATTAATTTTTTTACCATAGTTTCAAATTTAGTCATAGTTGCAACTGAATATAGCACCAGAATAAAAAAATGACCTTTTAAAATAATAGAATTTTAACCATTTCAATTTTTTTATCCTACATATGTCACTTTGATGATAAATTAACCAGCATATATTAAAAATTCTTGGTTTTCTTCAATATTCTTTGGCTTGACAGCCGATAGTAGCCATGACTATAAATGTGTCTGTTCCACATATCTGATGTAAACTTTATGGAGTAATTTTCTTCTATATAAAGGACTAGTATCCGTTTAGAACCATCAGTTAAAGGCTTTATGTTTGATGTGTAAATTTGATCAAAACTATGTGACAGGTATCCACAAACTGTCTTCTAGAAGATACCAGATATCAGGTATTTTAATAGTCTGCCAATTATGCCATCAGGGATTTGAATTTTACTTATTACACAGATTTGCTGTTTATTATATTCTGGAAGCTAAGTGGTTGCAGGTCATTTTTTAATGAGAGGAGCTTTTATGGTTTCAATTTGAAAGAAAATAAATTTTTCCCCTGTGGCTATTTCTTCTTTGGTTTGCTTTCTTTGTATCATCTATAAAGAATTGGTTTTGCCTGAAATGTTTGTGTGGCCATAATGTAATCTTGTTGAATATAGTGAAATGCTAATTGGGTATGTTTCCATGAGCTGTCTTTGTGTCTGCACATGTGCAGATGTAATATTGCATACTTGCACATACATATAAAAGATGGAAATTTTCCATTTAAAAATGTTGCTTTGGAAGACTTAGGCATATATTGATTAGTAAAGCAAAATCGATTAATTCTGTTTCTACTGTCTTTTACCCACCTACTGCCCAATAGGTAATATAGTGTTAGCTACATAGTAATTTAAAATTTTCTAGTAGTACTATAAAAAGTAAAGTTAGTGTTAATATTTTTATTTAACCCAGTATATCAAGATATCATTTTATCATGAAATCACTGTGATTGTTACTATTTTACTTTTTTCACACTGAATTCAAAGTCTGGTATGTGCACTTGGATGCACATTTCTGTTGCGCTGGCCTCCGTTCGTTTGCTCAGTAGCCAAATGTAACTGATGCCCTTGTATTAGTGGAGGTTTAGAAAGACAGTATGGACAAGTATATATGAGCTCTATCAGTTTTCTAGAAATAATTTTTTTGAAAAAAATCTTTCTTTAAAAGTTTGTCAGGGTGGATAAATAGCTCAGTGGTTAAGACCCTTGCCTGAACCTGCAAAGCCCAACAACCTGGGATCAGTTCCCCACTACCCACATAAAGCCAGAATCACAAAGGGGCACATGTGTCTGGAGTTTGTTTGCAGTGGCTGGAAGCCCTGGTCCACCCATTCTTTCTCTCTCTTTTTGCTCTCCTTGCAAATAAATTAATAAATAAAATATTTTAAAAGTTTATGTCTGTACTGATTCTGTATATGCTGTATTTTTATATAGAAAAGTCCACAAGATAAATGTGCCATTTACCTCTGTTCCAAGTACATCATTTTTTAACTGGAAGTCTTTGATTCACATTTCCTTCTCTATAAAAATAGAGATATTATAGATTGTGTCCTCATGAGTTATGGTAACTAAATGTGTTAACATATGTAAAGCATTTAGAAAAATACCTGACATATTTAAATTTGTGATGGATTTCCTCTGCTGATTTTTAGACAGGAGCACATATTATCAATTTCAAAAACATAATAGGACTTTGCAGGCTTGATAATACCTAAAAACATCTTTGATAATCAGTGTTACAAGATTTTATGTTTTATAAATATTGCTACTAATTTTTGAAACCATGCCTTCATGCCATGCCTAAAATTTTTAATGTTGAATGCATACACAAAATGTTATTTGCGTAATATTGAGTAAAAGTTGTTTTAGAATTTAATACTTATTGAATGCATTTGTTGTATAACAAATTCTACTGAGTTTTTATATAGAGTGTCACATTCAATCCTTACCAAAACCCCAATACAAAGTAGGACTGTTATTATTTTAAAGATGGCAGAACTAGCTGGTGAAATGGTGTACATGTATGTAATCCCAACACGTGGGAAAATGAGGCAAGAGGATCACAAGTTGTAGTTCATCCTGGGCTATACAGTGAATTCTAGGCCAGCCTGGACTACATAGTAAAACCCAGTCTCAAAGAAACCAGGAAAGAAAAACAAAACAAAAAGCTGTGGAAACTAAAGCTCAGAAATGCTTGAGCCACAAGTTATAAAGGTAAATAGAAAACAACAGTATTGGTGGGATGCCATGTGTCCCTGGCATGATACTGAACACCTGATTCTTCACTCATTTAGTTCTTGCAACTACATGCGGTTACTGCCTCATGAGCCTCCAAGTTCAATTCTACTATTTCCATCTCCCCACAGACGAGAAAGGAAAGGCAGAGAGGTAAAACAATTGCCCAATAAGTAAACATTTTAATCACATATTATTTCTAACATTTCCTAGCGAATTGTTTTATAATTTATAGTCTATGTTAAGATAGGAAAGATGAACATGTTTTGATTTTCTTTCTTGTGTGTGTGTGTGTATATATATATATATATACACATACATAATCGTTATTGTTTTTGCTTTTTTTTTCGAGGTAGGGTCTCATTCTAGCTCACGCTGACCTGTAATTCACTGTGTAGTCTCAGGGTGGCCTTGAACTCATGGCGATCCTCCTACCTCTGCCTCCCAAGTGCTGGGATTAAAGGCATGCGCCACCATGCCCGGCTCTTTTTTATATATATTTTTTAATGCAAGGGAGAAAGGGCTGGAAAGATGGCTTAGCAGTTAAGGTACTTTACTGCAAAGCCAAAGGACCTTGGTTTGATTCCCCAGGACCCACGTAAGCCAGATGTACAAGGTGGCGCATGCATCTGGAGTTTCCAGTGGTTGGAAGCCCTGGCATGCCCATTCTCTCCCTACCCCTTGCCTCTTTCCCTCTCCCAAATAAATAAAAATAAAATATGTAAAAAAGAGAGAGAGAGAAGGTGAGAGAATGGGCGTGCCAGGGCCTCAGCCATTGCAATTGAACTCCAGATGCTTGTACCACCTAGTGGGCATGTGAGACCTTGATTGAGCTTGCCTCACCTTTGTGCATCTGGCTAACATGGGATCTAGAGAGCAGAACATGGCCCCTTAGGCTTTGCAGGCAAGCACCTTAACCACGAAGCCCTCTCCAGCCCTGGTTTTTCAATATTAAAAAATTTTTTTGTGTGTGTATGCATGTCTGTATGTATATGTGTGTTTGGGTGCATGTGTACCACAGTGCATGTGTGGCAGTCAGGGAACATCTGCAGGGTGTCTGTCCTCTTCACATGCTTTGAGATAGCTTCTCTCATTGTGTTGCTCCTGGGAAGGGCATTCCTAGCTTTAGGATTCTTCTGACCCCACCCTCCCATTGCCCTCTTATAGACATGTGCCACATTGCACCTGGCTTTTTATGGTTGATGGGCTTATGGAACAAGCACCTCTAACCACTGAACCATCTCTCCAGTCCCACTCTGTCGGTGTTTGAAATGAGATAAAAGCTGTGTTACATAATGAGATAAATGACATACTGAGACAAATGAGATAAAGGCTGTATTACATAATGAGCCTCATTATGTAATACATGGGAAAATCTTTTGAAGAATATAAAAGATATAGAAATATAAGATCATGTATGGGGCACTAATACCTGATTTGGAATTAAAGATTTTTACACTTGTTTGGTGAATGTCTTATGTGTAATAAAATAATACTTTCTTGTAACTTTTAGAAAATATTTCATTTAATATATTATACCAATTTTTAAAAAAATTGGTTTTTCTTTTTGTGTTTGTTGATACAGATATTCTAAAAGTTTGAATTGTCTTTAGAGTGTTTCAAACTGATACATGCTGCATGAAAAGTAATCTTTTGGGCTGGGACAGTAGCTCACTTGATCAAGTGCTTTTTGTACATGCATGAGGACCTGAGTTTATACCTCCAGAACCCACATAAATGCCAGGCATGGTGGTGCCTGCTTGATACCCCAGTGCTTGAGAGATGGAGATGGGTGGATCCCTGGAGCAAGCTGACTCACTAGACTAGCCAAATTGCTGAACTCTGTGTGGGTTCATTTCACTGAGACTTTGCCTCAATAAAAAAGGTAGAGAGAAACCGGGAAAGACACTGATGTGTGGCTTCCATGTGTGCCTATCTACACACATACAAACACACACACATACAAAAGCATGCACCCCACACATGTGCATGAAAAAGTAATCTGTTTCTACATTAATGAAGAATAACATTTAAAGATTGAGGATATAGCCCAGTGGTGCTTGTGTAGTGTGCATGAGGCCATAGGTTCAATTCCTCTACCAAGAAAGGAAGGTAGGGAAGGAAGGAGGGAAAGAGAGAGGGAAGATAACATTTAAATTCAGATTACAGGGACTATCTTTTCATTTAATAATTTAATTTACACTTACCTTTTGTAAGTAAATCTGTAAACATGAGAGGTAACCATAGTTGCATTTTCTTTCTGTTGACTGTATTATGTCATCAAAAAGTTTGGCATTTTTATAGGCCTCACTAATGCCATGAACACTAACCAGCTGATGATTAGCTTTTTCCTTTTAGCAAATGAAACTTTTTAGGTGGATATATTAATTAGTGGTTAAATATTGTAATGCAGTGTTTGTGGACAACTACTGAAAGGAGTGCCTCTTTACTGCAAGTCAGTTAATACATTGGAGAAACACTAAGTAGAAAACACAGCTCCTTTTCAGTCATTTAGATGCCATAGTAGACATGTTTTTCAGCATAACTGTAAGGGAAATGATCTTGAGGCTTTGGTTTGGTTGAATACATTTTTGCTTTAAACAGGTTGGGCAGGATTATATGCAATATCAACTGTCAGTTTAAATCTGATATGATTACAGACAGGGTGATACCAGTGTATATATTTTAATGGAAAGCTAGTAGAGTAATATTTTATGGAAAAATATTTTAAAAGTTAAAATGTCCCTAAATTTCATAAAGTATAAAATTTTAGAAATTTAAACATCCTCCTTTTCTCTTTGATCAGAACTGTAAAATGAGGCTTGTGTATTTACTTTAAAAGTTAACAGAAAAAAATACAAGTGCAAAGAGAATGTAGTTGACACTTATTGGATAAGAGGACTGTAAAAACCTTTGCAATATAAAAAATGAGCAAAATGGAGGCTGCAGAGGTTTCCTTGATATTTAAATTCTTCAGATTCATTGTTTTATATTACATTAATTAGATCATGATGGTTAGACTTATAACACCTGGCATGAGTTATATGAAGTGTAAATATAAAGTATGTATAAGCATAAAAATGTGATGTTTATAAAGGATAACTGAACTTAAATTGCAAGCAGAATTTAGCAGATTAAAAATTTTCAGTATTAATATTAGCCCCTCAGCACATAAATGCTATGATATATATAAAACACTTAAACTAGCCTTGTAGGAATTGTAGTCACGAGGTGTAGTCAAAATAGAATTTGATGGCTGAGTTGTCTTTTTTTAATAATTTGTGAAATAATTATACCAGGTGATTGCATAATTGTTTAACTTAGTAAAAATTCATGATCCTATAGTTCTCTGAGAAATTACAAGTATATCACTGTACTTTATTTAAAATATAAATAGTAAGCAGTGTTTTGCAATCTATTGCAGTTTAACAGAACAATAAAGACATACTACTAAGAAGAAAAGGAGACAGTCTATTTTTTAAACAGCAAAAGGCTAGCACTCTTCATAATTAGATATATGTATCAAAATAATTGATCTAGCAGCATTATATTTGAGCTGAAAATACACTTAAATGTGAGGCCATACACTATCCTGTGTGAGTGAAACATCTTTCATACAGTTCTAAGATGAAATTACCCTTGAATGAATAGGATCTTCATTTATCTTCAAACCTCTTCTGTGGTTTTAGTGAATGTACTCTTTCAACATTTTACAACAAGAATTACATTATACCATTATAACAGAGAGTATTTCTGCAACATGAAATAGATTGGTTTGGAAAATGAACTTGGCTTTGCTATAAATTACATTCACAGGTACAAAGGAATTTGTTATTTTGTTTAAAATAGTCACAAATATAATTAAGGTCTTAATTTATGTTAAACTACAAATATGGCTATTACTGTAACTGGATTAGGAACTTAATCTGTCACTTCAAGAATGATACCTAACATGTTTCATTCATAACCTTAGATACATTATTTCAATTATAAGGTCTGCAGCTGTTGACATAAAAATGAATTGTTTTGTAGATAGACTTGTTCTTTGTTTTAAATTTTAAAACATGTCTCCAGTAAGGCAGAAAATCATTCTTCTTTTGTTGTCAAAGATTTTCCTTTGTGTCCTGGTGAAACAGTGTATGAATTAAAACTCAGAACCTTTCATTTTGTGTCCTGAAAATAGCACTACTTCTTGAGAATGATCCTTGGTATGCACTCACATGAGATTTTTCACATTTAGGTATGAAAATATTAGGAGCTTTGTTCTATGGTTTGCTATCTAATGATAGCTTTAACTGGTTAGACTACAAATGGATTAACTATCTAGAACTGGAATAACTTTGTTAATGTAGGTTTATACCACTTCAGAAGCTGTGTTTATAGCCCCTTGAATTCTATGGTATTAAGCTTCCAATCTTAATAATTTCTTAAGTTCAGCTTTTTAAAATTTTGAATTATTTTATCATTCTATTGGCACTAAACTGATTTGAATGCTTAGATGCAATTAAAGAGACTATTGTGTGCTTGTAAGACAAGTATCCGTTTATTTTCAAATAACACAGAGGAAAGAAGATGGTTGGTTGCTGCTCATTGGTAGATAAATACTGAATTACTATTAGTTAACTAAAATGAAGCGTATTTTATGTCCCTATCATCTGTTTAGCTCATCATAAAAATTACTTGTTTTTGTTACTGTTATTTTTCTCAACTGGAAATATATTACCTTTAAAACTTTGATTATAGAGCTTAGGAAACAAAAAGGCAGTTTTCCCTTTACTCTCTAATTGTTCATTGAGTGCCAACTCTGCTACTGGTTTTGCACTAGGTTCTTGGCTATTTAAGAATTATTCTTTACCTTTCACTCAAACTTTCTAACTCTTTTGCTTAGCTTTGATCTTAAATTTTATTTTCAGTTATATGTAATTCTAACAGAACAAGCTTGTATCTTCTTATATACCATTTTGTAAAATACCACCTTTTCCTTATCTATTCCTTAGTGGGACCTTGGCTGATTTCCATTTCCTTGTTCTTGTAAATAGAGCAGCAACAAACATCGGGTGCACAAGTATCTCCATGGTAGCATTAGTGTCCAGGAATGACATGACTAGGTCATATGGTAGTTCCTAATTTTTTGAATCACCTTCACATTGATTTCCATAGTGTCTATACCAGTTTATATTCTCACTTAACTGTGAATAAGAGTTCTTGTGTCCATGTCCTTGCCAGGATTTATTATCATTTTTATTCTTGAAAGCCATTCTAATGGATGAGGTGGAATCTCCAGAACATTTTAATTTACATTTTTCTAATGTCTATGGAAGATGAACACTTTGACAGTATTTGTTGACCCTCATATTTCTTCTTTTGATAACTTTGTTTAGGTTCTTAGCCCATTTTTTAAAAAGTAGGTTGTTTGATATCTTCTTTTTCAGTCGTTTCAATATTCTAGATATGAGCCGGGCGTGGTGGCGCACGCCTTTAATCCCAGCACTCGGGAGGCAGAGGTAGGAGGATCGCCATGAGTTCGAGGCCACCCTGAGACTCCATAGTGAATTCCAGGTCAGCCTGGGCTAGAGTGAAACCCTACCTCGAAAAACCAAAAAAAAAAAAAAAAAAAAAAAAAAATTCTAGATATTAATCTATCCAGTGTTTACCTAGCAAACCTTTTCTCCCATCTCATAGGCTGTTTCTTCACTGGATTAACTGTTTCCCTGTCTGTTCAAAAGCTTTCTAATTTTATGAGGTCCTGTTTGTCAATTGTTGGCATTATTTCTTGAGTGGCTGGAGTCCTATTCAGAAAGATCTTGCCTATTCCTATATCTTGTATTATTTTTTCTACTTCTAACAGTTTCAGAGTTCCAGATCTTATGTTAAAGTTTTTGCCCCATTTACAGTTAATTTTTGTTCAGAGTTTCATATATATATATTCAGTTTTCCCAGGACCATTTTTTGAAGAGACTATCTTCCTCCAATGTGTATTTGTATATTTGTATTTTGGACAGCTGAAACTGTATGGGCTTTTATCTATGTCTTTTCCATTGATATTTGTGTCTATTTTTGTAATAATTCAGTATGGTGATACCTTCAACATTATTCTTTTTGCTCAAGATTGATTTGTGTATGTTGAACCATCTCTGCATTTCTGAAACGAAGCCAACTCAATCAAGGTGAATGATCTTTTTGATATGTTCTTGTATTTGGTTTGCCAGTATTTTGTATCTGTGTTCATCAGGATGATTGGTCTGTAATTTATTTCCTTCCTACCTTTTCCTTCCCCTCCTCTTTAACCAGAAAAAGGCTAGAACTCTTCATAATTAGATATAATTGATCTAGTAGCATTATATTTGAGCTGAAAATACACTTAAATTTGAGGCCATACCTTATCCAGTGTGAGTGAAACACCTTTCATATAGTTCTAAGATGAAATTACTCTTGAATATCCTTGAAGGTCCTTCTTTTAACTTCCCCTCCCCTCCCCTCCCATGAATTAGACTGGTGTTCAGGATACCAAGGTTTCTCCAGGCCTTCCCTGAAAGTAGATTTGTAACAATAGTATTTGCCACAATACTATTCAGGGGCAAGACCCACTGGTTGCTGGGTTCTGTCTAGTGTCTCTCTTACGCCTTTCCCAGTTCCTAGAAGGTTGTCTCATTGCTTGAGAGCTCCTTTATGACAGGTGGTCAGTTTCTGAGGACTATTCTGGATTCGAGTCTGCAACTGGCTATGGCTGTGCTCCAGATCAGTGTCTTGTTCTGGCTCTAGCTCTGGCTTGATATCCTGAAGTGGATCTGCAAGTTGGATTCCTGAATTTCTGGTACTTGTGTCCTGAGTTAGTGTTTGGATCAGTGATTGGTGTTGCCTAGGCTTAACTGGTGCTCAGCCAGGTGCTGTGTGAAGTTTTAATGGTTAGAATAGTTGAAGTGAACCTGGCTGAGCTAGGTGATATGGACCAGTGCACTAGGGTAGCTGCTGGTCCAACACGTAGTGTCTGACCTCACAACAGTTCTGTTGTTAACATTTTACTATTTTGTTACTATTACTGACTGTTTATTATTCTTGTTACTATTGCTATTACAGACTCCTAAGACTGATACAGAAGGTTCATGCTTTTCAAGTGTATTTATATGCTTGTCTTTTCCAGACTCATTAAATTCTTTTGGAGTACTTAACCTGAGGGCATTAAGGAATAGGTGTGGCTGATTGTTGTCTAGTCTTGCATGGGTTAGTGTTAGTTGAGGATCCAGCAACAGAAAGTGGAATTTCTCTAAAGTGGCATTAGGGACAGCTGACAGTGCAGCACCCTCTCTATGCAAAGGTAGTGCCCAGGGAAGGCTGTGGTGTTCTGTTTCCATGCGGATCCCTTCTCATCATTTTCTGAACTGAGCTTTGCTTCTCTGAACTTTTTAACTTTCTGTAATTAAAACAGTGTATTTGATATTTTAAGGTTTTAATGTTGTAGGTCTTATTTTCCTCTGTTGGAAACCATCAGATTTATATCTAACATTGATTTACGGCCTCTGCATTCATGTGCACCACACAAACATCGTGCATGCACACACACAGAGGAAAACTTTAAATGTATTGTTTTCTGAAAAGAAATAGATGGCTTTGCTACCAGGGAGATAGTTGAGTTAGCAAAGTGCTTGCCCTGCAAGTGTCATAACCTGCATTTGGAGCTCTAGCACCATGAAAAAGCCAAGTGTGACTCTGTCCTCCACATATATGCACATACGTGTACATGCACCTGCACACACATGCTCCCACACACATTCAAGTAATACACACACGTACGTACATACACACATAAAAGAAATGGATGAGTTTTTGGTTTTAAATTCAATTTCACTGATTTTATTCCAGATTTTTCTAGAATATTATTTATATGAGGATAAGGACTTGAAAAGTTAACATTGTTTTGTTTTGCTTGATTTGTTCATTAATTCTACTTTTACTAGAGACCTGCATACCTTTTGATGTCCTGAAGATTGGCATTGCTGAGGTTTCAGAGAACTCCTGCTAATAGTAGCCCCATGTATTACTTCTTAGTAAATTTTTAGAACAAACTCCTGCTCTTGTGGGGAGTCATGTCTAAGCTTTTTAAAACCTCATGTTTTACTAATAAGCATTTTAGTTTAAACTTGGATGATAGATGCAGAAGCAGGAAAAACATGATAAAACTGCCCTTTGTGATTAATTTAATTTATTTATTTGATACACAGAGAGAAGCAGATAGAGAATGAATGCGCCAGGGTCTCCAGCCACTGCAAATGAGCTCTAGATGCATGCACCACCTTGTGCATCTGGCTTTATGTGGGTACTGGGGATTTGAACACAGGTCCTTAGGCTTTGCAGTCAAGCACCTTAACAGCTGAGCCATCTCTCCAGCCTGCTTTGTGGTTTTATTTTTTACTACTTTTGTGCTCCATGTATTTTTAATACCTGTTTCCTTATGAGTGAGTGATGGAGGGAGGGAGAATGGGCACACCAGCACCTCCTCCTGGCATTGCAAACAAACTCCAGGTGTATGTGCCACTTTGTGCATCTGGTTTTACATGGTTACTGGGGAATAATACTTAGGTCATTTGGCATTGCAAGCCAGCACCTTTAACTGTTGAGCCATTTTCCCAGCCCTGCATTTCTTTTTTGATTTTTCGAGGTAGGGTCTCACTCTAGCCCAGGCTCACCTGGAGTTCACTATGTAGTCTCAGGGTGGCCTCAAACTCATGGTGATCCTCCTACCTCTGCCTCCTGAGTCCTAGGATTAAAGGCATGTACCACCATGCCCAGTTTATTTATTTTTTAAAGGGTTTTATTTATTTATTTGGACAGAGAGAGGGGTTGGAGGGAGGGGGAGAGAGAGAGAGAGACACTGGGAGCGCCAGGGCCTCTAGCCACTGCAAATGAACTTCAGACGCATGTGCCACCATGTGCATCTGGCTTATATGGGACCTGGAGAATCGAACCTGGGTCCTTAAGGCTTCGCAGGCAAGCGCTTTAACCGCCAAGCCATTTCTCCAGCCCTCTACTTATTTTTTTAACACTTTTATAGTACCTTGCCAGATATAGATTAGTGGCACTATTGCCACATGTGTTCAGAAAAGATGTGGTGCATATTTCAAGATTAGGCTTCTCATATTTTCAGTAAAACCTGCTTATTCAGTTTTCAAAACACACAATTACCCCTTAGTTAGCAACTCTAGTCTTTGAAAAAGGAGCACATTTGTTTGCTATTCATTTCTTCTTAATTGTCTATTGGAGAAATGATGACTAGCAAAGAGCATGTAAAGACCCCAAGGCCCTTTTTCGCCCCATATCTGTGAATCTTGTTTTTCTTGTCTTGGTAAATGACAGTTCTGTCTTTGTAGTTTATACCAGAAACTTTGAGTCATACTTGGAGTCTCCCCTTTTGCCTAAATCCACATCCAATTATCAGCAAATCCTCCTAGTCATCCCATAAAAAACTACAGACAGAATCTTATAACCTGTTACTCATCATTCTTACCTTCATGTAAGCTTCTGTCATTTCATTTCTTTTTCTTTTTACTTCCCTCCCTCCCTCCCTTCCTTCCTTCCTTTCATTTTTTTTTTTTTTTTTTTGAGGTACAGTCTCACTCTAAGCCAGGCTGACATGGAATTCACTATATTGTCTTAGGGTGCCTTTGAATCATGATGATCCTCCTACCTCTGCCTCCCAAGTGCTGGGATGAAAGGCATGCACCACCAAGCCCAGTTGTCTGTCATTTCTTAATTTGATCATGACAAAGTCCTCCTCTTGCCACCATGGTACTGCCTCTACAGATTCTAGCTGTTTTCAGCTCAGCATCTTCTAATGATTACTCTTCTCACTCAAGAGTCAAATCCTTCCAATTAGCTACACGGTTCTATATGATATTTTTGTTTGCCTTTGTGATCTCATTGTTTATCATTCACTTCATTACTTCCACATAGTCACACTAGTCTTATTACTTACTGTTCCTGAAACATACTAGAAAAACAATTATTTTATTTAAAAAAATTCTAAAATTTTATAAATTAATTTGAGCAAGAGAAAGAGGCAGATAGATGGATGGATGGCCTGCCAGTGCCTCTAGTCACTGCAAACAAACTCCAGACGCAGGTGCCACCTTGTGCATCTCGCTTATGTGGGTACTAGGGAATCGAACCTGGGTCCTTAGACTTCCCAGGCAAGCACCTAAACTACTAAGCCATCTCTCCAGCCTGAAACATACACTTTCTTAATCCCTTTGAGCTTGAACTACTTTTCCTTTATATATCAAATTGTTTCATGAAGGCTACTACAGATATTCCATTGTAGGTTTGCCACAGTTTGTTTATCCAATCTCTTGCCAGTGGGTAATGAACTGTTATTATATCTATTTTATTATTATAAAACTGGCATAGCTGTGATTATATTTATATAATCTGATTTTATACAAATGATGTATTAATTTATATGATATACTAC
The DNA here is from genome assembly GCA_036346955.1 of Dipus sagitta. NCBI lineage: Eukaryota > Metazoa > Chordata > Mammalia > Rodentia > Dipodidae > Dipus > Dipus sagitta. The sequence continues at coordinate 62,364,435 of CM070774.1, read as the reverse complement.
TTCTAGTAGTAAAATTCCTGGATCATAGGTTATATACATTTGAATTTTGGTATACCTTACCAAAGTACCATGAAAAGGTCACATTGACTTTAACTTTAGTTAGTGGTTGAATATAAATTATGCCTTGAAATTTGACTTAAGCAGTCTTTTTTTCTATATTATCAAAAGTTTCTATTGCTTTATTTAAAACATTTACATATGATTAGGTCTAGAAAATTTCTTATTCATGTTTTCATATGTTCATTTATTCAGCTGATAATTATTATCTTTTGTCTATTTCTCCTTCTTTCCTTCCTTGTCACCTTACTTTCTACTTTCTTCCTTCACATATATATGTTTTTTTGAGGCAAGCCCAACAGACTGCCCTTTTTTTTTTTAATGCAAGAGAATGAGAGAGAGAGAGAGAGAGAGAATTGGCATGCCAGGGCCTCCAGCCACTGTAATCAAACTCCAGACGTGTGCGCCCCTTAGTGGGCATGTGCGACCTCTGTGCTTGCGTCACATTTTGAGTCTGACTTAAGTGGAATCTGGAGAGTCAAACATGAGTCCTTAGACTTCACAGGCAAGTGCCTTAACTGCTAAGCCATCTCTACAGCCCATTCTTATATGTTTGGTCATAGTCTATAACCTTTCAGCACCTCTGCATTCTAATTTTAAAATAGGGACATTTGTACCAATCTCATAGGGTCAATACCTGGCATGTAGTAAGTACTTAATAAGTGTTAGGCATTATAATTTTTCTTTGACATTGTCTCCTGTTTTCTCCATTTTCTGTGTTCTCCTAGTTTGTTTTTCTGTGATTTGTTTTGGCTCTATATTTTATGCTTGGGGCTTTCTTAACTATGTTTTAGCCCGGCTTACACCTTACAGTGTAAGAGTTAGGCACTAAAAACTGATGGGGCAATAAGTGACTTTTTGGCAGAGTGTGTCACTATAGACTGCTTATACATTGAGCTTCTGTGTTTTAGTACCATCTCCCTCACTTCAACCATTAATATTTGTAGTTTCTTCCCCAGAGAGGTATTCTGGAGGAATATCCCGTGTTTGGAATCTAAGTGGGAGGGGGTGCTGTGGATCTCTTCAGTCAATGTGTGTGCTTATCCTTAACCTTTTACGCATGCTACTTTGCCTAGTGCCAACTCCAGTGCTTGGATCCCCAAGTCAGGAGTGTCTGTCTCCATTTCTCCAAAATAGAAACCTCTTATCTTCTACGTAGAATGGGGAGGGCTGGTTATGTGATGCTTGTATGGATTTTCATCCAGTGCTTCTGTTGGCAGACTCATACTTCTCCTCTGCCTTTTGTGCTGCCTGCTGCCTCCAGTTTTGGAATCTTGCTTGTGTCAGTGTTGTAAGTATATTGATTTTCTCTTATGCAAGCTCTTAGGTTTCAGTTTCCTCTTCCTTCTGAGTATTCTTTCCATTTTACAGGAGTGGCTTGCCATCTCTGCTCTTTTCTTTCCCTTCTCACTCTTTACATCTTTTTGGGTTTCTATCTTATCTCCTTCCTCACTGTTACTTCATTGTATTTTTTAAAGTTTATAGGGTTAAATGTATAAGTTCAGTCCTTAATATAATTATTTATTAATTAGCTAGTATTTTTATTTGAATTTTTTGAAATAAAAATATATCTTGACACCCTACCCCTTTAATAATTTTTTGATACTATGGATTTAATAATTTGTTCAGTATGTTAAAACTACATAAAGTTTATTAAACTTCAAGCTCTTAAAAGTCAGGTTCTGGTTGCTGTGTTCTGTGTGCTTGTGCATACTTGTCTATATGTGTGTACATTTGTGAAAACACTTCCTATTACATCATGTTTAGGTACTTGGTAACCTAATGCCTGAATATATTTATTGAGTATAGTTTTAATTGCTTTATTTTTTTAGCTCTTAGGTTTTGCCCGCTAATTTGCTTGATATTTTAGCCATTGGAGTAGCTCAAGGAGTGAGTGGACTTATATTAATTCTCTTTGACACTGGAAATATTATGGTGCTTAATGTGTCACTGTTCCCAGAAATTGATTGATTATTGCAGGTTTCTGTACAGTGTGTACTGTTCTGTCAATTGTTTTATAATAAATATTTAGTCTAATAACTTTCAAATAATGTCACTTTATTGTGCCAAGGTGTCTTTTATGTACTGATTGCCATTGTTTGTTTATTTGCAAGGGGAGGGAGAATGAGTGAGAATGGGTGCAAATAAGCTCCAGACATATGCACCACTTTGTACAGCTGGCTTTACATTACATGGGTAATGGGGAATCAAACATAGGCTTTGCAACCACTGAACCATCTCCTCAGCCCTGATTACCATTGTTAAAGATCCATGCTATCCAATAGACATCGTCCCATCACACAGAAATGTTTGTTTGGCATCTCTGCTGTGTAGTTAAGTAACTACAGTAAGCCTTATGCATAGGTGCCCATTGAGCATTGAAATGTGGCTAGTTTGCTTGTAGAAACTGAATTTAAAATTTTATTCAGTTTTATTAAACTGAAATTTAACCTAAATTGTAACATATAGCTAGTTGTTATTATGTTGGACAACCTAGTTATAAAACATTCTGGGAGAATGTGCTAAGTGAATTATGTTGTCATTCATTTATACTGGGTTAGGGTAAAGTATCCAATTGAGGAATGAGACTATATTTTTCTGAACCCAAAAATAAAAGTAAAAATTATCACTTCAGTTTGAAAAAGAAAGAAATTGTGCTTTAGGTTGCTACATAATGTCTGCTGTTTAGTTTTGAAAATGAAAGTGAGGGCTGGAGAGATGGCATAGTAATTAAAGGTGCTTGTTTGTAAAGCTCGATGGCTCAGGTTCATATCCTCAGTTCCCATGTAAAGGCAAACACACAAAGTGGCACATACATCTGGAGTTCATTTGCAGTGGCAAGAGTCCCTGGCATGTACAGTCATTCTTTCTCTCGTTCTGTCTTCTTGAAAATGTTTTTTTTTTTTTAAATTAAAGTGAGCAGTTAAAGCACTATTTTGGTACTTAACAGTTTTCCTTCATCCTATAGAAGAAAGTAGAAATAAGTACTCTATATTTTATATTACTAAGACAGTCATGGTACTATTTTAACATTTTTAATGTTCTAAATACTGTGCTTGTGACACCAAACTTCTTTGTGAACTACAGATTAATTCAGAAAATTTTGTTTGAATCAGTAAATTACACAAGTGCTTTTAACTTTTAAACTCTGACCTGGCATGGTAGCACTCACCTTTAATACCAGCACTAGGGAAGCAAAAGTAGGAAGATCATCACCATGCGTGCAAGCCCGGCCTGGGATTATAGAGTGAGTCCAGGTCAGCCTGAGCTAGAATGAGATCCTACCTCAAAAAACAAAACAAACAAACAAACGAACAAACAAACAAGCTCTGGTTATCCAGGATTATGCTGTCAGTTGAAGTCTTTGGTATGTTGAATACTGTTAAATTGGTCATAATTCAGTTATTTTGTAAAGTGAAACATGAATTTGATTAGAGAATAGTATAGTTCTGCTTAATTTTTTAGTGAAATAAAACTATGAAATATTGGTATAAATACAGTATATATAGTCTAGCAAAAGATACCATATGCACAATTTAAAAAAATATATATATATTTTGGTTTTTCGAGGTAGGGTCTCACTGTAGCCCAGGCTGACCTGGAATTCACTATGGAGTCTCAGGGTGGCCTCAAACTCACGGCAATCCTCCTACCTCTGCCTCCTGAGTGCTGGGATTAAAGGTATGCACCACCATGCCTGGCTAATTAAAAAATATTAATTTTTAATTTTTATTTATTTATTTGAGAGTGACAGAGAGGGAGAGGGAGTGAGAGAGGGAGAATGGGCACTCCAGGGCTTCCAGCCACTGCAAAAGAGCTCCAGATGCGTGCGCCCCCTTGTACATCTGGCTAACTTGGGTCCTGGGGAGTCAAGCCTCCAACTGGGGTCCTTAGGCTTCACAGGCTAGCGCTTAACCACTAAGCCATTTCTCCAGCCCTTAGAAAATTTTGATTTTTATGTATTTATTTGAGAGAGAGAGAGAGATAAAGGCAGATAGAGAATGGGCATGCCAGGGCCTCTAGCCACTGCAAACAAACTCCAGACTTATTTGATGATTTATAAACCTATTGTTCAATCCAGAACAGAGGAAAGGATTACAATAAAACAACTTTATGAGAAACCCATATTGGATATGAGTAGGCTGTTCTATTCATAATCTTAATATATCATAAGTAGTGAAGTAGTGGCCATGTTAATTTATCTCAACTCAGATTTGACTATTTATTTTAGATCATCAACTTCAAAATAGGAAAAAAGTTTGTGTTTTAAGTTGTATGTAGTAATGAGATCATAGTACTTTATGGTTTCCTTGCTAAATAAGCAGTTTTATAGAAAGTTTTATAGAGAAAAAGAAGCCAAAAGTCATAGAAGAGAGAACAAACTGTGAATATTATAAAAAAATATAGTGGTTTTGGTAGAGTTCACTCTCTTAAAAACATTTAAAAATGAATTAGTATAACATGTAATGAGATTTTGTATTTTCATTTCATGTTATAATGTATGCAGTTGTTCTTTATAATAAAAAGTCTTGGGCTGAGGAAATGGCTTAGTGGTTAAGGCATTTGCCTGCAAAGCCTAAGGACCCAGGTTTGATTCCCCAGGACCCACATAAGCCAGATGTGCAAGGCGGTGCATGCATCTGGAGTTCATTTGCAGTGGTTAGAGGTTCTGGTGCACCCATTCTCTCTTTCTCTATCTGCCTCTCCCCCCACCTCACAAATAAATAAAAAAAAATTTTTCCAAAAGCACAAGCTTTAAAATTGGCAATATAGCATTGTGTGGTTTAGACTTATTGTGACTCACCTGATACTGTTAGACATTTAATTGCTTATCAAATTTGTGTTCCTTTAAATTAAGGGAAATAAACAATTTAAGTCTTTAAAGATGAATTAGCATAGAAGCCACATGTAAGGATTTTGCGTATTACTGGAGAAAACATTGAAGTAGCAGAAGGAATATTTTGAGTTTTCCAATAACATGGTGATCTTAAAGAGAGTAATAGAGTTAAACAATCAACATATTATAAAACTTGGACATTAGTCATCCATTAAAGAAAATTAAAGCAATACATAGTATCACTTACTTAAACTAATACGATAAGTGAATAATTTACTTTTTTCCTTAAGTATATATTATTGTTTTAAATTTAATATATTTATTAATGTCTGTGTCATGTTTTAGAAGTGAAATGACAATATTTTTATTTAGTAACCAAATTCTTAAAACAGGTTTACTATTGTCTACTAGCATATGTTGTATGGACTATGAAGTTTAGGAAAGAAATGAAGAAAGTTTTTTTTTTTTTTTTACATATGTTTTTAACTAGATTTATTGCATGACTCTTTATTTACAGGCCTTTTTGCAGATGTGTAATCTGCCTATTAAAATTGTGTGTAGGCCAAATGCAGAATATATGTCTCCATCTGGTAAGTATGGTTTTATTTTTCTCTATTAATATTGTGTGTGTTTTGCAGTGCTGAGAACTGAACCCAGGGTCTTGCACATGCTAGACAAGTGCTGTACCACTGAACTATTCTGTTGACAATCTGGATTAATATAATCATTATGATTTTCCAAGTTGTACCTAGGTATTAAAATGCTTGATTTTTAACATTATCCTTATGAAGAATATTCCCATTGTTTTCTAAAGCAACAGTTGTAAACTTAATTTTAAAGGCACATTTCAACTGTCATCAGAGATGGTTACTGGCATGATATGGGAATTATTTTAAATAGTAAATAATAAGAAAATATATGAACTTAGGTTTCCCTGTCTTTCTTACGTAAGACTGTCCTCTTCAGAACAAAATTTAATGTTAACAAATCCTTTCTTTATTTAACATGCTTTCTCCCTTTCTCTCTCTCTCTCTCTCTCTCTCTCTCTCTCTCTCTCTCTCTCTGTTATCTTTCCCATAGTAGAGGTAGAAGAGAGAAAGAGAGAGATCACGGAGTAATTAAGACTTCATAAGATTTTAGCTCTGATTATCAATGAAATGTTTTTGCTTTCTAACTTTTTTGTTTTAATAGATTTGGAGGTCTTGAAAAGTTTCACTCATTGTGAATGTTTTATTTTCTCTCTATTTTTTTTCTCTATGACATTTGCTAGTAGATTTAAATAGTTTTTGGTTTTTTTCGAGGTAGGGTCTCACTCTAGCCCAGGCTGACCTGGAATTCACTATGGAGTCTCAGGGTGGCCTCAAACTCACGGCAATCCTCCTACCTCTGCCTCCCGAGTGCTGGGATTAAAGGCGTGCGCCACCACGCCCGGCTTGATTTAAATAGTTTTAAACAAATAAGATTTAAATAATTTTAGTAAAAAATGTAATTATAAAGATGTAATGTCACAAAGCTGATAGCTGTTAAATATAATTGTCATTTTAAATATAATTGTCATTTTAAATTGTTATCTTAATTACAGTTTTGCTGGAGCAGTCACATACATGAATAAATGATTGTGTATAATTGACTAGTATAAGTGTGTTACATTGCTTTTTAGGGAGATAATTGTCAGTTTTTTCATTGTGATGTGATAATAATTTAGGGATTGCTTGTGTTCAGCATACTTTTTACACTGTTAAGTTCTTGAGGGTGTTAATTATCAAAATATACAAAATATACCATTGGTAACAGGGAAATGTCTTCCAAATATATATAATTAGTGTTGTGTTCCAAAAGGCCTGCCCTTCCTTTGTGAGGCATGCTATCCTGTGGATGCAGGCTCACTGAGCCAGAGAAGTGGAATCTATTGAAAAGTGGCAGGAAGAAGCCTGCTGTTAGTGTGAACTCTATTTGAACTAGAACTGACAGCAGCTTTCATCCTTTAACATTTGGAGTGGACTGTCTTACTAGTTGGAGAAAATTTTGATCTCTTTATTTTTATTTTTCAAAATATTTTATTTTTATTTACGAGAGAGAGAGAGAGAGGGAGGGAGAGAGAGAGAGACAGAGAGAGAGAGAGAGAGAGAGAGAGAGAGAATGAGAAAAATGAGAATGATTGCGCCAGGGTCTTCAGCACTGCAAATGAATTCCAGATGCATGTGCCACCTTGTACATCTGGCTTATGTTGGTCTTGGGGAATTTGAACTTGGGTCCTTTGGCTTTGCAGGCAAGTGCCTTAACTGCTAAGCCATCTCTTCAGCCCTCTTTATTTTAATAATTGCGTTAAACACCAATATTTATTAAAATGAACTATTACTTCCTAATGTAATGTGTAAAGACAAAAATGCTTACTGTGTTCTTTTTCCCCTCATATATTGGGAACATATTTTGTATAAAACTCACTAGCATATTCTCAGAGTGTTAATTCTTTAAAAGACATTTATCAATATACTATCATGTGCTCAGCAATGTTGACCTTGATGGATTTCAGAGATTTAAAATTACAAAGCATTAAAAGAGAGGCTGGGTATGTAGCTCAGTGGTAGAATGCTTGCCTAGCAGGCACAAGGCCCTGAGTTCAATCCCTGGCACTGCAAGAAAGAAAAAAAAAAAAAAAAGCATTACAAGAAATTTTCTTAAGCATAGTTTTCAGAATAAATTGGTGCGTTGTACTATACTCCGACGATAAAGCCCAGTTAAATTTCTTTAAAATTCATCAGTGTTTATGAACTAGTGTTCTGGCATGGCTCATGTAATTTGGACAACTAATATTTATTTCTGTATAGTGATTTCTTAATGTTGGCTCTGGAATATTAGAAAATACTGTGATCCATTATATCTGAGAACTTTAGGACAGAATCTACCTGATCTGTTTTCTCTCTCTCTCTCTCTATGTCTCTGTCTCTGTGTGTGTCTGTGTATTTGATATTTGGGACAGAATTTTACTGTATAACCAAGACTAGAGCTTGAATTCAGGATCTTCCCACTTCAGTCTCCTGAATTCTAGGACTCTAGGCATGCACCACTATGCTTGGCTCTTTTGTTTTAAAATTGATTAGTAATCAGTGCTTAACAATTTATAGCGTTTGTATACCTCTAATGATAATTGTTTAAATGTATGATTTATAATCTTTATTAGTAAAATATGCATGCTTTTAAAATTAGATTTTTTTTTATTAGCACAAACTTTAATGTACTGAAAATGTTTTCTCATTTTTTTTGCCCCACCTGCCCTTAACAGGAAAAGTACCTTTTATTCATGTGGGAAACCAAGTAGTATCAGAACTTGGTCCAATAGTCCAATTTGTTAAAGCCAAGGTAATATAAATGATAGTCATTTATTTGATCACATTTACTTTGAAATATGTTATTGTAATTTTGTGGTGTGTCTTAACATTTTCATTGATTTCAATGTTGATTTATAAAACACTGATATAAATTATTGTTGTTTTTCATAATACAAACCAGTGGAAAAGAGATAGTTTGATCTTTGTAAAATAGGTAATTTTCTAAATTAGGCTAATTAGAAATTTGGTCCTAAAGTGTCTGGTTGGCCTTTGAGAAGGTCTAGAATATGTGTAAACATTGAAAGTATTAATTTACACATTTGAGTGATTTTGGTTTTCATTTATTTAGATTGTAATGGTTATCAAGAGGCATCTCCTATTAATATATTGGGAGATATCCTTTTGTACTTTTCATATAGATGAAAAACTAGATTGTATTATTATGTGTTACTTTAAAATTACCCATATGTACGTAGCCGGGCATGTTGGATCACACCTTTAATCCCAGCACTTGGCAGGCTGAGATAGGAGTTTTGCCATGAGTTCAAAGCCACCTTGAGACTACATAGTGAATTCCAGGTCAGCCTGGACTAGAACAAGACCCTACCTCGAGAATCAAACAAAAATTACCAATGTGTTTAAAAATTCCCCGATATATACTTTACACATATAGATATGCATCTTTTAAAATTGTTATATGGTACTCTCTTTAATTGCATGTATTACAGTTTTTTTACTCAAGTTTTTGTTCATAGAAATTTAGACTAGTAAATTTTTTGCTATAATGAACATTAAACAAAATTTTCTTACACATTGACTTTGTTTTTTTTTTTTTTTTTTTTTTTTTTTTTTCCTTCTTGGGCCCTGGGGAATAAAACCTGGGTTTTTTGGCTTTCCAGGTAAGTGCTTTAACCACTAAGCCATCTTTCCAGCCCCACATTAACTTTTGTACACTTGTTGCATTAGGATAAATTCTTAAGAATGGTTTTGAGATGTCAAAATGACCTTTTGAAAAATCATAGAACAGGTTGCTAGATTAAACTAAAGGTTGTATTATCTCTATATCTGTATGCATTATATATGTATATTTAGAATTTCCTAGTGTCTTTTTTCTTCTGTTTTTAATTTTTGGCATTTTTTATTCACAACTTTTTTACAGACAATAAGCCATGATAATTTCCTCCCCTTCCCCACTTTCTCCTTCACAGATCCACCCTCCATCATATCCCCCCTTCTCTTTGTTAGTGTCTCTTTTATATTGATGTCATCATCTTTTCCTCCTATTGTGAAGGTCTTGTGAAGGTAGTGCTAGGCACTGCGAGGTCATGGGTATCAAGGTCAGTTTCTGTCTGGTGGACAATTGCATTGTAAGCAGTCTTACCTTCCTTTGGCTCTTACACTCTTTCCACCTTCTCTTCCACAATGGACCCTGAACCTTGGAAGGTATGATAGAGATGTTTCAGTGCTGAACACTTCTCCGTCATTTCTTCTCAGCAGTTTGTTTTCTTTTGGGTCATCCCAGTGTTCACCGCCATCTGAAAAGAGAAGATTGTCTAACCAAAAGTGAGGGTAGCAATAATATATGGGTATGAACATTAGGTAAAGTGCTTATAGGGCAGTTGGTGAGCATAATATATGCATTTAGCCAGGCAAGAGCAGGCGTTAAACTCCTAAGGCTCATGACCTTCCCCACAATGGGCTTTTGATTAGGTTTTCAGTACCAGACATGTATTCCCTCCCACATAGTGGGCCTTCAGCCCAATTAGAGAGCAGTTGGTTTCCCCCATAACAGACATGGCACTGTTATACCCATTCGGTCCTTTGGCGTGGTTGGCCAAACTTGAGGCTTCCAGTATCTGCTGTTTTCACCACTGATAACTTCTGTCTTCCATAGGGCTACATGTAGAGCAGCTTTTTCCCGCTTTCCATCAGCTGTTCTACAGGGAGAAGGTTTTTAGCTCAGTCCCAGCTTGCTTTCTCAGTGATCTTGCAGTCCAGGCATGTGGAGTCTTAAGCAATAGGGTCTTACCATCTATTTCTGGTGGGAAACCAAGAGCCTTAGCAATAGCTTATAATATTTTAGGGGCAACAGGGACCTCTGGCCAACAACTCATTGGAAGGTATCCCATCCCTGACACTGAAATTTTTCTAGTAACAGTGTGTGGTTTATTCACAATATCTTGAATTTTGATTAACCCTCCCCCACCCTTCTTTTACTCAAGGCCATTCTACTCCCAGTAATCTGTTCTTCTACATATATATAATACCATCCTAGTGTCTTTTTTCTAATTTACTAATACTGTTTGTTCATTTTTATCCACTTCATAAGTATCACATATCAGTTTTTGACATTCTTTTTTTTGGAAAATTTTTTAAAGTTTACTTATTTGATAGAAAGAGACAGGGAGGGAGGGAGGGAGAGAGAATGAGTGCTCCAGGGCCTTCAGCTACTACAGACCAACTCAAGGCTCCATCTTGTGCCTTTGGGTTACATGGGCCTTGGGGAATTGAACCTGGGTCCTTTGGCTTTGCAGGTATGCGCCTCAACTGCTAAGCCATCTCTTCAACCCAAACTCTTTATTTATTTGTTGTTCTTTTGTTTTTTTGAGGTAGGGTGTCACTCTAGCTTAGGCTGACCTGAAATTCACTATGTAGTCTGAGGGTGGCTTTGAACTCAGTCATCCTTCTACCTCTGCCTCCCAAGTGCTGGGATTAAATGCATGTGCCACCACACCCGGCTGTATTCTTTTTCTTATTAAGATTTTCTTAGCCATTTTGTTTACTCTTTTATGAATAATTGTGTAATTGTGTCCACTAAAAATATACTCATGTAATGACAAATTCTACTTACTAGTGAAAGAGTTAAATATGCTCTGTTTTAGGAAAAATTTTGAAAATTAATTTATTGGATACTTATATTATTTGTTGTAAAATAGCTGAAAGTTTTTGTATATTTAATATGATGCTCCTTAACTTTTTAAAAAATTCCCTTTAGGGTCATTCCCTTAGTGATGGGTTGGATGAAGTCCAAAAAGCAGAAATGAAAGCTTATATGGAACTAGTCAACAATATGCTGTTGACCGCAGAGGTATAACATTAATACTTAACATAAAATATAGTCTCTTATAATCTATAGTCTCATAAAATAAAACTTAAAGTTATTGAACAGTGGGATTCTAAGGCTCAGTTGGTTATCCAAATTATTTGATCATTATCTTGGAATAAGTTTCCATTATTTTCGGTTCTAGTTTCTTGTTTGTAAAAAGGGATTATTCTTGCCAACATGTATGTTATCTTAGCCTTTTCAACTTTGCTTTAATAACAACTACAAAACGATGGTGGTTAGAGGTATAATATTTGAGTAGGAAACATTTTTTATAAAGTACTACCATTAAATTTAATAATTCTTTACACAGTGGGTTTGCCAAAAAAAAAAAAAAAATCTCTCATATATGTGACTTATAAAGTTAGCTTATTTGTTATGAGAAATAACTTTATCTTTTTGTTCTTTGGTATCCTAAAGTTTTAGTGACTGTTCTTTTGTTCCTAGTTGTATCTTCAGTGGTGTGATGAAGCTACTGTAGGGGAGGTGAGTGCTTCTGCAGCATTTATCTTAATTAAAATTTAATGAGAAAACACTTTTGCTCAGAATCGCAAGTCCCTGCTCATAAATGAAACATTGTGGTTTATACCATTAGTGATACAGTTTTTCACTTACTTTAATTTTGCTTGCACATACATTTTAGAGAAGCTATATGTCATTGTTTGATATAACAGGTTGTAAAGTACATAAAAGTTTATATATTTTTAAAGGGAATGGTTTAAAATTTTAATTTTTTAGATTGCAAGCAATGTATTATTTTCAGATTGCCCTGTGTATGTTCTCTGAGCATATATATGGAGAGAGAGAGGAGATAGAGTTAGAATTCTGTTTGTAAAAACAGGCATTGTTTTTTACAAAGGATTATGCTTTTCACAAAATCTTTTTGCTTTAGATCACTCATGCAAGGTATGGATCTCCCTACCCTTGGCCTCTGAATCACATTTTGGCCTATCAGAAACAGTGGGAAGTCAAACGTAAGATGAAAGCTATTGGATGGGGTAACAAGACTCTGGACCAGGTTAGTTGAAGTTGACAAAAGCATCAGTTTCAGTGCATTAATAATGTTATCCATTCAAAATAATCTCAGTGTAACATAAAATAGCAAACCAATTGTTCTTATTTTCTTTTTCCTGAAGAAGTTGTGTTTCATTTATAAAAGTAACACATGCTTATTGTTAAACAAATTTTGTAATACAAAAAATGAAATCCTACCACCTCAAGGCTGCCATTTTTAATTATTTGGACAGCATTCTTATAGTTGTCTCTTAGTAATAATTCTTTAAATGGGATCATGTTATGCTGGGTCTTCCATATGAGTTTTTTGTTTGTTTGTTTGTTTGTTTTAACCATTGAACACTATATGGTGGGCAACTTTTATGTCAGTAAATGTAAATTTGCAGTATCAGGACTTTACAAAACTTACTAAATACAGTATTTAACACATATTTTTTCTTTGTCTTAAGCTTATTAATGTAGTAAAATTAAAAGAATATATAAAATCTTGTCATAGTCATAAATTTAAGCATTAAGTTAGTTAACATCTCTTTTGCCAAGGCTACCTTTCCTGCTAGCCAGCCATCTGAGTGATGCTTGTAACATGGGGGTGGGGGGGCGGTTAATAAATGAATAGGGTGATGTTAGTAAAATCCATTTCCACTATTAAGGAAGCATCTGAAATGCTTTTACTACAGTAGATCAGCAGTGCCATTTATTAAAAAAAAAAACATTTATTTATTTATTTGAGAAAGAGAAAGAGGCAGATAGAGAAATAATGAGCATGCTAGGGCCTCCAACCATTGCAAATGACCTTCAGACACATGTACCGCCTTGTGTATCTGGCTTATATGGGTGTTGGGGAATTGATCCTGGTTACTTAGGCTTTGCAGGCAAGCACCTTAATTGCTAAGCCTTTTCTCCAGCCCAACAGAGCCATTTTTATAGGGTAGTTTTTTTTTTTTTTTTTTTTGTTTTTTCATATAAGCAAAGTCATTGAACAATGGGTTCAGGAAAACATTGTTTAGAGAGTGAGTGATTCTTTCATATTATTTATTTATTTATTAGAGAGAGAGAGAGAGAGAGAATTGGCACACCAGGGCCTCCAAGCATTGTAATCGAACTCCAGATGCGTGTGACACTCTGTGTGCATGTGCATGCTTGCGTCATGTTGTGCATGTGGCTTACGTGGGACCTGGAGAGTCGAACATCAGTTCTTAGGCTTTGCAGGCAAGCACCATAGCAGCTAAGGCATCTTGAGGCAGCCCGAGAGAAACTTTCTTGATAAGTAATCCTTATCAGTAACTTAAATGTGTTTAATGGGAATTCACTCTTTTTAATTTTCTTCCCATTATATTGAAAACATTAGTTATATAATGTATGTGGTCTTTCTGTAATCTGATTTAAATATATTACTAAAAGTTAAGTTTATGTTTTTGTTGTAAAGTGTGATGCAAATTGGAATTTAGGTTCTTTTTATTGTTTTGCTAATTTAGATATTATTTCTCTTTGGGATCCATTGTCTGTGTTAGGTCTTAGAAGATGTAGACCAGTGCTGTCAAGCCCTTTCTCAAAGACTGGGAACTCAACCATATTTCTTCAATAAGCAGTAAGATATTTTTTATTATATCTTTAGTTCCTCATCTATGTTCTTGTTAAAAATTTGTTTTATTACAAACATATTATTTTTTTCAATAAACATTTATAATTTTGGGGGGGTTGGGGACCAGATATCCAGTCTCCCCCCCCCCTTTTTATTGTACAGAGGTAGAAGGAAAGGACTTCTGCCCCCTTGGTGGCATATCATGGTTATTGGTAGATTCCCATCTACCATTTGTACCTTCAAGTTTCAGGATACTGGAACAAGAAAAGAAATGTGTATAAAAGACTTGTTTTAAAAATCACTTTTCATTTTTTATTTGTGATGAAAATGAGAAACAGAGAGAGAATGAATGGGTATACCAGGGCCTCTCAAACTACAAACAAACTCCAGATGCATGTCACTTTGTCACTTGGCTTTACCTAGATACTGGGGAATTGCACCCAGGCTGTTAGACTTTGCAGGCAAGTGCCTTAACTGCTGAGCCAGATTCCTGGCCCCTCATTTTTATTCTTAAATATTTAGCTTTTCTTGGCTATCAGGCACAATGTTAGGCTCTCAGGAACTAAGATTTCTAAAATGCAATCGTTGCCATTGAGTTTGCTTAAGGTCAGTCATATATATCAGCCATTTTGTATATGATAATGACTTAATAGGAATAATTCTAGGTATTATGTACAGAGAAATTCTGAACATCATTGCAAAAGCATGAACACAGCCATCGTCCATATGGAATGATATCCAGGAACTAGGAAAATCATTATGATAAACAGTAAGACTATGGCTGGATGGATAAGCACTGTTGTGTGTATTTGTGTGTGTAATGTATGTCTTTGTGTGTAAGTGTGGCCATATATGTGTGTTGGAAGCTCAGAGGACAACTTCTAGGTATTGGTCCCTGCCTCCTACCTCTTTAAGTCTGGGTCTCTCACTCATTGTAGTTTGACCTTGTGCAAGCTGCTTGTCATGCTAGCTCCTCTGTGAGCTGCCTGGAAATTTTTCTGTCTCTACCTTCTGTCTCCTTGCCAGCATGCTGGGATTACAGAAATCTGCCACAGCTTCTGGCTTTTACATGGGGTCTGGTGATTTGAACCTGGGTACTCAGGCTTGAGTGACAAGTGCTTTATGTATTGAGCATCTCCCCAGTTTTGTTAACTTATCTCTCTCTGTATTTTGCTTGTGTGTGTGTGTACACATGTGTGTATGGTGTGTTGTGGCCTCCCATATGCTTGCTTTTGTGGGTTGACAAGGGCAGGCAAGTTGCTTACCTTTGTTCCATTGCTCTTCCACCAGGTCTTGTTTTCAGCCAGAATCTCTACTATTTCTGCTCCCCTGTGGGGCTGGAGTTACAGGAGTGTGTGGCCTTGTCTAGCTGTTATAACGGATCTTGAGATTCAAACTTTGGTGGTGGTCTCAGGCCCCTGGGTCCCATCAGACTCTTGCAAAAGCATATTTAGTAATTGAGTAATTTTTCCAGCTCTTGTAAAAGTTAAGAAGTATTTTACAGTATAGAATTATTTATTTCTAAAATATATTTAATATATTTTTAATATATTTATTTATTTATTTAACACACACACACACACACACACACACACACACACACACACACGGTGCGTCAAGGACTCTAGCTACTGCAGATGAACTCTGGACACATGTGCCACCTTGTGCATCTGGCTTACATGGGTCCTAGGGGATCGAACCTGGGTCCTTTGGCTTTGCAAGCAAGCACCTTAACTGCTAAGCCATCTCTCCAGCCCATAAAATTATTTCTAATACTATGAAGAGATGGCAAATGAAATAATTGGAAAAAAATTAGGAAATACCTAGACAAAAATTAATGTTTTTTTTTTTTTTTTTGGTTTTTCGAGGTAGAGTCTCACTCTAGCTCAGGCTGACCTGGAATTCACTATGGAGTCTCAGGGTGACCTCGGACTCACAGCAATCCTCCTACCTCTGCCTCCCGAGTGCTGGGATTAAAGGTGCGCGCCACCACGCCCAGCTCAAAAATTAATGTTTTGGAAATGACAATACTATAAAGGAGAGAAAGAAAGAGAAAATAATAATGAATAATCAAAGCAAAGAAGATGTGTAGGAGAAAAATTTTTAATGGAAAAAGTTAAGAAAATGTTTACATTTCACAGTATTGCTTTTGTTTTGATATTCAAATGAAAGCGTAGTAAATAACCAGCAGAAATGATAATGATAAGATGTCAGTAATGGTACTTAAAACTATGTTTATCATCCTAGAATATTTTTCTAATAAAACCCTGTAACAATAAATGCTACAATATATTTGAAATATTTTAGTGCTCATAGGAATATTGCTGTATAGCCAAAAAATGTAATCCATCGACTTTTTGATAAGCTTAGAGAAAAAGTTGTATTTTCTCCTCACATAGAATAGCAAAGTAATTAAAACAGCAGGTACAGGAAGCTCTGGGCTTTATTAAACAATTCGGTAGAATATGGGTAAAGTGTATCCTTTTTGTCTTTGTCCTTCATAATAATTGCAGATGTTTTTCTGAATTTGTGGTTTGTCTTTTGTTAAAAAACATGTTTTTTTTTGAGATGCATGTCATTTTCACTTAGTAAAATTGGCATATTTATGACTATGGATTTATGAGTTTTAACAAGTACATATAGTCATGTACTTGTATACTTTAAAAAATATTTTTAGGGCTGGAGAGATGGCTTATCGGTTAAGTGCTTGCCTGTGAAGCCTAAGGACCCCAGTTCGAGGCTCGATTCCCCAGGACCCACGTTAGCCAGATGCACAAGAGGGCGCATGCGTCTGGAGTTCGTTTGCAGTGGCTGGAAGCCCTGGTGCGCCAATTCTCTCTCTATCTGCCTCTCTCTCTCTCTTTATCTGCCTCTCTCTCTGTGTGTGTGTGTCACTCTCAAATAAATAAATAAAAATGAACAAAAAAATTAAAAAAATATTTTTATTTATTTTTTTGAGAGAGAAAGAGAGAGAAGGAGGGAGAGGGGGAGAGAATGGGTATGCTAGGGCCTCCAGCCACTGCAAATGAACTCCAGACATATGTCTGGGTCCTTAGGCCTTGCAGGCAAGTACCTTAACCACTGAGCAGTCTCTCCAGCCCCACAAGTATACTTTTGAAAAGGAAGGAATTAGGGAATTGGTACTTTATGAAAGTCAGAAATAAGTAAAGGTTGGGTGTGGTGGCACGTGCATTTAATCACAGCACTTGGGAGGCTGAGGTAGGAGGATTGCCATGAGTTCGAGGCCACCCAGAGACTACATAGTGAATTCCAGGTCAGCCTGGGCTAGCATGAGACCCTACTTAAAAAAAAAAAAAAAAAAAGTTAATATGAGGAATTGGTGAAACTTGTAACAATTACAAGAAATATACCTGGAAGTATTTGTGCTTTGTTGTTTCAATCTATTCTACTTCCTCATAGATTTTAAAGTAATTTGCCAAAAAGTTGGTATCTTTATGTAACACCAGATCAGTTTTCATATTCTCACATCCACATATAATTCAGCACCTTTGTAGTTATATGAGTGTATATTTGCAGCCAGTAATATTTTGACTACTTTAGGATATTTCTGAACCATTCCAGTTTCAGAAACATTCATGGCCTTTCAGAGCTTTTATTTACTGATAAGGAATGTCCAGCTACATTCCTGGAAGTTGCCCTCCTAGCTTGTGCAAGAAGTGAAGGATAGTTGGCACTAAATAAGGTCGTAAGACACTAAGCCCTCACTTTGGAATATAGATATATCTCTTAAAGAATATGCTTAGGGAGGTAGGAGAGTTGGTATTTATATTCTCACAGAGCGCCTTAAACTCTACATGTACCCACTGTTTGTGCTTTGTTCTTTGTATGAATCCATTTGGCATTGGTTCTTTGTGTAAAAAGATTATGGTTCTGTTGGGTTCAAGAACACTTGTAATTGTTTTTTTTTTAAATTTATTGTGAATGTCACTATATGAACTTATTGGTTATATTCCTATTGGTTTACACTTGAGGGTCCTCCTCAGAGGGGTGATGGATAATCACTGTGGGGTCATGAAGGTACCAGTCACTGTGTGTGAGGAATATTGCCTCAGTATACTCATTCCCCACTTGTGGCTCTTCCACAGTGGTTCCTGAGCCTTGCAGGGGGGATTTTAAGTCTCCTCTGATTTTCTCCTTTGATGAGGTTTGGGTCTCCTCCATGTCTACACCATCTCTCTGGAGAAGGTTTGCAGGTCAGCAGTGAGAGTAACACTTGTATTTAATCTGCTTCTTCCTCCAAGCAGATTCTGTGACCAAGAGTGAGAGTAGTATGAATCAAAGGGGAAAAGAACAGTTATTTTAAAAACTTTGCTTGTTTGTTTGTTTGTCAAGGTAAGGTCTCACTCTAGCCCAGGCTGACCTAGAATTCACTATGTAGTCTCAGGGTGGCCTTGAACTCACAGTGATCCTTCTACTTCTGCCTCCCAGGTGCTGGGATTAAAGGCTTGTGCCGTTATGCCCTTTTTGATGGGCATACCCTTAGTCAAAGAACAGTGAAGCTTCCCTGTAGGGTGTATGGCCTTCCTAGCCATAGGCTTCTGACTTGGATTTCAGTACCAGGAATGAATTTCCTCCCACTGAACAGGCCTCATATTCAATCAGAGAGCAGTTGATTATTATTCCCATAACCTGTGTGCCACTGTCACACAGGTATGTCCATCTTGTCCAGCTGGCCGATTTTGTAGCTTGCAGGATCCCTTGCTTGTTCACACTGTTGGTGACCATTATCTATTCCCCCACCCCCGCCAGCAGCTTGCTTAGCGCTTTGCACCACTATGAGAACTAGCCAGCAGAGAGCTGGTTTTCATCTTAGTTCCAGCATGATCTCTCCATGTCCCATGACTTTAGCCTTCAACAATAGAGTCCATTAGTTCTTGTGGGTAACCGTACTTGTGACTTTTTTAAAAACTGTCCTGCTGACTACTCTTAAACATGATCATGGATTGTGTATATTTTATTTCATTTTAGACAGTCTTGCTTTGTGTTGCAGCCAGGTTTGCATTGCTGGCAAAAATCACCTGACCAAGAGCAGCTTTTGGGAAGAAAGGGTTTATTTTGGCTTACAGACTTGAGCAGAAGCTCCATGATGGCAGGGAAAATGATGGCATGAGCAGACATCACCTCCTGGCCGACATCAAGTAGACAACAGAAATAGGAGAATGTGCTGAACACTGTCAAATGGAAACTGGCTATAATACCCATAAACCTGCTTCCAACAAAACACTGCCTCTAGAAGGCGTTAATTCCCAAATCTCTATCAGCTGGGAACCTAGCATTCAGAACACCTAAGTTTATGGTGCACGCCTGAATCAAACCACTGTACTTTGTAACCCAGGTTTGCATTGAACTCATGTAATTCTTCCTTAGCCTACTGAAAGCTCCAGTTATTTTTTTTTGAATTTTTAAAATTATTTATTATTATTAACAATATATTTCGTATGGATACATCATGTGTTAGTACCCTCTTTTCCCTCGTCCTTGTCCCCATTCCACTGGGACCCTCCTCAGTGGGGTTGCAGGTATTCCCTATGGAGTTGTGGGCTATGCATTATGGGGGCAGCAGACAGTTATTTTTGAGGGGCAGGGAATGCTTCTGGGCATGATGTCTCAACCTGTGGCTCTTACATTCTTTCCGCCCCCTCTTTGCAAAATTTCCTAAGCTGTGGTGGGTGAGTTTTTAGTCTACTTCAGAGATGAGCTCTTCGGAGCCTCTGGATCTCCGCTTTGGTCAGTGCTGAGTGTCCTCAGGGTCAGTGTTCTTCCCAGGCGCTGATTACCAGGTTCAGCATGGAAGCAGCACTCTTGCTTGTCTTCCCAGTTCTTCTGTAGTTTCAGCTGTGGCTTGGCTAAAGTGTGAGGGGTAGTTTATCTCCTTGGGTCTCACTACCTTCTGAAAAGAAGAACAGATTCTCCAACAGAGAGTGAAGTCAGTATAGTTTAAATGGGAAAAGTATTATTTAGGGAGAATTTGATGTATGTAATGCCTCTTTTAGTAATAGACAAATGAGAGATTGACACTGGAGGCATAATCTTTGTCTCCATAGGATTCTGATCTGGTTCCCAATTCCACATATGGGTTCTTTTACATAAAGCAGATGTCTTAGCCAATCTGAAAGCTATTGATTACCCACCAAGGCTGTGTGCCACTATTGTACTGGCATGTACATCTTGTCAGGGTGATTGCTCCTGAGTAGTTTAGACTTCTGTTTACTTAGACCAATGTTGGCCACTTTCCCCCAATGCATAGTACTTTCCAGCACTAGATGGGCTAACTGTCTGGGGACTCGCTCTCTTCCAGGTTCCAGCCAGGTCTGTCCATGCTCTGTGTGGGCAGCTTATGCTGTCTTCAGCAATAGGGTCTTACCTTTTGCATCAGGCAGGTAATCAAGTGAGAAAACTAATTATAATCATAGGTCTTACATTTTCAGTTTATATTTCATGGATGTGTTAAAAGACAGAAGACTTTGAAAAGCAATGAATGACATATACTGGTGGGGGGTGGGGGAGGAAGGTTGGGCATGATGAGTCCTTCTTTCAATCCCAGCACTCAGGAGCCTGAAGTAGGAGTATTGTTATGTGTTTGAGTTCAGCCTGGGCTACAGAGTAAATTCTGGGTCAGCCTGGCTAGAGGGAGACCTGCCTAAAAAAAGAAAGAAAGAGGAAAGAAAGAAAATATCTCACACTTCTTAGGGAGGATACTTTCTTTTGTCTTCTTTTATTCAGTACTGTGTGCTAGCTAATTGTACCACTGGAGCTCTGAGCTAATGTTATTTCAGATTGCAGAAACTGTGCTTAAAACAAAGGGTATAATTTTACAGGCAGCATTGCCTTTAAAAACTTGCAGTGTATGGGCTGGAGAGATGGCTTAGTGGTTAAAGCACTTGCCTGCAATGCCAAAGGATCCAGGTTTAATTCCCCAGGACCCACATAAGCCAGATGCACAAGGTGGCACATGTACCTGGAGATCATCTGCAGCACCTGAAGACCCTAGTGTGCCAATTCTTTCTCTATCTGCCTCTTTCTCTCTCTCCTCTCTCTCAAATAAAAAACAAAAAACTTGAAATATAGTGAAGGAAACGGTTCAGTAAAGGTCTTTGCAGTATTGTGTGAGAAACATATTATCTTTGACACTCTTGTACAAGGCATTGCTCTAGATATTAGGAATACAGCAAAAAAAGTAGAATAGAAAGCCTTTTCTGTGGACATAGCTCCATTCTAATAGAGAAGATATTAAATAATAAATATTAGATGGTATTAAATGCTATATGAATTAACATTGGGCCACATGATAGGAAGTGACTATGTATTCACCTTAGTTTGAGTGATGAATAGAGGCTTTAAAATGTGATATTTGAACATTTTTGAAAAATTTAAAAGGTCCTAATAATGTAGGTTCAGAGAAGAATGTTCCAGACAGCAGGAATAGTTGGTGTTAAGGCCCAAGATTAGCATAAGTTTGTTATATTCAGTGAAAGAAGCCAGGACCAGTTTTGGGTATGGATTGAGAATGGAACATGAAGCTGAGGTAGTAGGCAGGGTCTACATCATCTAGACCTTGTATACTTAGGGTTAAGAGTTTAACATTTTAATGAAAGTGAAGTGGAAATCCATTGGAATAATTTACACTTGGAGTGCTGTGATCTAGTGACATTGAAAAAGGCATTTTAGCTGCAATGTGGAGAATGATTAGAGGCAGCCTTTGTAGTTGTCTAGGTGGGATCTAGACTAGGAATGATAAATACCTGGTGCATTTGGGATATCTTTGGGGAGTTTGTTGCAACAGACTTGTTAATGCATTAAGATGTAAGGGTAACCAGATGATTTTTGGCTTGGACAGGTAATTGGATGTGTTTACCTTAGGAAGACAGGGGGACAAGCAAGTCTGAAACAGCTTGTTTCACATTGAAATGAGATGTTAAGGAGACATTTAAATGCATAGCCCTAGGAGGACCTTAGGTTACTATTTGGGAATTAGTGACATGCAGATGGTATTTAAAGCTACAGACTCCCTGAGATCATTCATCAGTAATAACCAAGGCCACTAGTAAGTGGCAGATTGGAATTCAAATTCAGATTTTACTGAAGCAGGATCTGTTCTATTAAATTACTACAACATATTTTCATGTTTAGATTGGCTAGCACATATTTCCTTAAAAATTTACCAGTATGCAATTGACAGTAATGATTCAGGATTATGGTGGTATTTTCTTCTTTTAATAATATTTTGTTAGTAATTACTTTAATATAATGGGGATTGGTGATTATTGATTAGATTTGGGGTAAATTTAATTTTCTTATAATTTATAATTACAAGAGAAATATCATAGAAAATTTTCTGTTGAAGCTGTCTTTATGATTGTATCCTTTAGAAATCTAAGTTGCTTTAAAATAGTGGTAAACTGAAATTATATGTTGGTATACAATTTGGTAATTGGGTATCTTTTTTTTTTTTAACCCACTGCCAAGTGAAATCCTTAGTTAAGATTATATTAATATAGTATATATATATTATATATATATATATATGCATGTATGTATATATATGTTTTTTTTTTTTTTTTTTTTTTTTTTGGTTTTTAGAGGTAGGGTCTCACTGTAGCCCAGGCTGACCTGGAATTCACTATGGAGTCTCAGGGTGGCTTCGAACTCATAGCAATCCTCATACCTCTGCCTCCCAAGTGCTGGGATTAAAGGCGTGTGCCACCATGCCTGGCTAGTTAATATATATCTAATAAATTATGTTGACGTAATTTTTTTGGTTCATGTCTTCTTAAAGCATCTTCCTATTTTTGTGTTTCTAGCATCTCACACAATTTTTGGCACATTGGAGACCTACTGCATTTATTTGTTGATTAAAATGATATGTCAAAGTAATATAATGTGCCAGGCGTGGTGGCACACACCTTTAATCCCAGCACACAGGAGGCAGAAGTAGGAGGATTTCCATGTGTTTGAGGCCACCCTGAGACTAACTACATAGAGAATTCCAGGTCAGCCTGGGCTAGAGTGAGACCCTACCTCAAAAATAAACACAAAAAAATAATAATGATAATGATGTGTTGTATCTATATTATTTTAACATATTTAGATCAAAAAGCAGTTCACATGACTAGCAAATCAGAGTTTACATTGTCATGTCATATAACAAAGTTGAAATGGTATAAATTTTGTACTTCTTTTTTATTACCTTAATTATGTTTCATTATGATGTTTTTCTGTGTGCTTTGTTATTATTTTTGGTATGTATTTAGGTGTGTATGTGTGTGAGGGGGCATATGTATGTGTTTGACAGCACATATGTGGAGTCAGAGAACAACTTACAAGATTAGTCCTTGCCTCCCACTTCCTTTGAGGTGTGGTCACTTGTTCATTGTTCATCCTTTGTTCACTAGGCCAGCTGTAAATTCTCCGCTTTCTGCTTCCCATCTCTGTGGGTGGTATTCTGGGACTTCAGAAGCTACCATGGCTTCTGGATTTTGCATGGGAGTCTGGGGTTTTGAACTCAGGTATTCAGACTTGCCCAGCAAGTGCTTTGTCTACTAAACAATGTCACCAGCTACATTAGGCATTAAAATTAATATTTGTGTGTGTATGTGTGTGTGAGTGTATATGTGCATGTATCAGGGTCTCACGCCACTGCAAACACACACCAGATGCTAGTGCCACCTTTTGCATCTGGTTTTATGTGGGTTCGGGGGAATCAAATTGGGCCAGCTGGCTTTATAAGCAAGTGTCTTTAATGCTAATCCATCTCCCTAGACCTATGGCATTTTTCAAACAAACTGTTTTTGTTTCCCTTCTCACATTATCTGCCTTCACACTTGTGTTTTTCCCCCACTGTAGCCTCCTTTGTGCTTTCATGCCTGCTGCCTTTTCTCATCATATCTTGTTCCTCTCTTCTGGTCTCCTAACCTGTATCCACCTCACATCCCTTTAGAATTCAACTGCATGTGAGGCAGAACATGCAACATTTGTCTTTCTGGGTCTGGGTAATTTTTTCCCATTTTATCCATTATCCTGCAAATCTCATTTTAGTTTTCTTTGCAGCAGAATAAAATTACATTGTGTGTATGTACCATTTTATTACTCTTCTTTTAAATTGATGAATTAAATGGTTTTAAAATAGAATGCCTTTTTAACCTAAAAATTTGGTGTTTCTCATGTACTTAACATTTTATTTTTGCCTTAGACCTACTGAACTTGATGCTCTGGTATTTGGCCATTTGTACACCATTCTGACTACACAGTTGACCAATGATGAGCTTTCTGAGAAGGTGAAAAACTACAGCAACCTCCTTGCTTTCTGTAGAAGAATTGAACAGCACTATTTTGAAGATCGTGGTAAAGGCAGGTTGTCTTAAAATTATGTGTTATTATTTTAAAGGAACTAATGTTTGAAATATGTCATTTGAATGTCATTATAGAATTGCTATCAGACTTTCAAAACCAAAATCACTGTTTTTTTAAACCTCAGAACAAATTATATAATGTATTCTATACATGTTGTTTACACTGTTATTTGTATACATATTAATTTTGAATTGTTTCACATTCATTATATTCCATATCTTGATTTTTTTTGTTTCCTTATAAGAGTATCAAAATAAACATTAAACAACTGTACAGTGGCTGTATTCACTTTCTTTTGATCTTTCTGAAAGCTGTTTACTAAGGCAAGTAATTTGTATTACATACACCGATTACTAAATACCAGGTGAAACTGATCATGGGAAAAATGTTCTTAACAAATGTGGTGGAGTTGACTGCAAGTTGTCATTCAGTAAGGCATGGATTGGACCTGTAAGAACATTTTTCACATTACATTGACACAAATTAAGCAATATTTGGGATAGGTTACAAGGACTCAGATTTTGGAGACAAGAACGTTTTTTTTTTTTTTTTTTCTTTATTAGTTAGTTTTGTATTCAGCAAATACAGTCAGTTTGGTACCATTATTAGGCTCATCTGTGACCTACCCCCTCCCCTTAGCCCCTCCTTGTTGAGGTATACGGGTCATGCATTGTGGAGTTAGCCCACAGTTATGGGTAAGCTAAATGTCTCTGCATATCATGACCCAACATGTGGCTCTGACATTCTTTCTGCCCCCTCTTCTGCAAAATTTCCCTGAGCCATGTTGGGTTCATTTTGGGTCTGCTTCTGTGATGAGGTGTTGGGGGCCTCTGAGGCTCTGGCTCTCTGATTTGGTAGGAGTTGATTTTTCTCTGTGTTGATCTCCTTCCCCCTTGTGCTGATATCCGGTTCATCAGGAAAACAGCACCCTTGCTTGTTTTGCCAATTTTTCTCAGTTTCAGGCAGGGCCCTTTTGAGGTATGATGGGGTGGCTCTCTCCTTAGGATCTACATCTATCTGAAAAAGAGAAGCAGATTCTCCAATGGAGAGTAAGTTAGCACCAGGACATATGAGATAACCCTTACTTTTTTTTATAGAGAATTTAATAGGTGTAGGCCCTCTTGTAGCCCACGATTGATGGTAGCTTGATATTGGAGAGTGGGCTTATGTTTGGATATGGTTCTGACTTGTTTCCCAGCTCCAGCTATGGGTCCCATACCACTGAGGGGATCAGTTAGCTAAATTGAGAGCATTTGGTTCCCCACCATGGCTGTGTGCCACTACTGTACTTGTGTGGGCACCACAACAAGTTATTTGGTGCTAAGTAGGTTAGACCATGCGTTGCTTGGACAGATATTGGTCATTTTCCCCTAGTCGCCCATGTAGCACCTTCTGGCACTAGACGTGCTGACTGTCTGGGGACTGACTCGACAAGAACATTTTAATAATACTCTTATTACTTTTGGGGGGAAGGGAGGGTAGTCTTCACAGAAGTATTGATGGGAACTCATAAACACTGAGAATTATATGTTATTTTTTCATATTTTCTTATGCTTTATGTCCTAAAACTTGCAATGCTATAAAGAATCACCTGTCAAAGCTGTTGTTAACATGTCTGGAATAATAATATTTTTTTACCCCTTATGAAGGATTTTTTAACTCATTTAATACCTAGAAGAATACTATGATTATAATCTCTAGTTAATAGAAGAGGAAAAGGAGATACAGAGAGGATATAGTTAGTATGTTGTAAAACCAGACTTCAAACTCAGGCAGTCTAGCATGTTTGGCTTTTTACACTTTTTTTTTTTAAGTTGAAGATCATGGATTTGTATCATAGAAAGGATACATTAAATTCTCCTGCTTTGAATCCTACATACACCTTAAATTCTATGCTGTCTTTGGACTGTGGTACTCTCACTAGTTTTTTTTTAATTTGTAATATAAATAAAATGTAAATAATAAAATGTAAAATAAGGCTGGAGAGATGAGTCAGCTGTTAAAATTACTTACTTACAAAGCCTGCTGACCCAGGTTTGATTACCCAATACCCACATAATGTAAACCCAGTTGCACCAGGTCAGACAGGAGTTTTATAGTTTTTTGCTAGCCCACACTCAGCATTTAGCAATTAGCTAAAAGTTTAATTTTTAAAAGGAGGTATTATAATTAAAACTTCAGACATATACAAAAGCAGAAAAAAAGTAACAAGTTCTCCCAGTACCTACCAACTCTATTTCAATAGTTACCATCACAGAGCTACTCTTCCCTCCCATTATTTATTTTTTTTATCTTTCTTTACTTAATGATATATACTACTTTTTGGTGTGTGTGTGTATGTGTATGATTGTTTGTGTGTTGGTGCACATGTGTGTGTGAATGTGGAGACAGAAGTTGATGCTTGGATATCTTCCTCAATTTCAGTTTACTTTATTGTTTAAAACATTTCACTGAACCTGGAGCTCACCGACTCAGCCATGCTAACCAACAAACCCTGGCGAGCCTCCTGTCTACCTCCCCAGTGTTAGGATTACAGTTGAGTGCTACCATGCCCAGCTTTTATAGGGTGCTGGGGATCCAAACTCAGTTCCTCATGCTTGTGTTGTAAGCACTTTACATGCTGAACTAGCTCCCTAGCCCCAGTAATATATATTTCATATCACTTCATATATATGCTTAAAATGCAATATGAAAACATGTTGCTTTTCTTAATATTTTGTTATGTACATCTTATTCATACCTAAGAAAAAATAGAGCATTACATATGTGCACCAGAGCCTCCTGCTACTACAAATGAACTCCATATGGATGTATGTGCCATTTTATGTGCCTGGCTTCACATGGCTGTTGAAGAATCTCAGGCTGCAGGCTTTGCAAACAAGTGCCTTTAACTGCTGAGCCATTTTCCCTACATGACACCAATTTGGTCTGATTCCAGGTCTCTCCTACCCTGTAGGTTGTGGGTACCCTGAATTTTGTGTTGATTATTTCTATAATTATTTTTTGTTTTAAATTTTTATATAAATGGCATGATACTTTTTATATTGTTTCACTTTTTTCACACAATGTTAGGTTTTGAATTTTGCTGAGTCTAATAATAGTAGTTAACTTTCACTGTTAAGAGTATCCTTTTATTTGCAAATGTAATATTCCTATGATCTCTTATTGATGGACTTGAGTTATGGCTGGGTTCTTTCTTGTGTAAAAGTAGCTGTTTATGTACAAACATTTAATATATATCCTAGTACAAAATGTACAAGGGGTTTTCCAGGTATGTGCTGAAAGTATAGTTACTAGATTGCCAAATTGATGTGTTCCAAAATGTTAACCAATTTACATAAACTTATCCATTTCTTTAGACTTAATGCTTTAGTGTGATTTTAATTCGTATGTTCTACATTATCAGTAAGCTAACTTTATTTTTAGGGTTATTAGCTATTGCATTCTTTTCTAGGATCTCTCTATATAATTGCTATTTATAATAACTTTGCCTATTTTTCTGCTGTATTTTATCTATTCTTAGTGATTTATAGAAGTCTTATTTGTATTATAGATATTAGTGCCTAGTTGGTTATAAGTATTACAGATATCTCCTGCTAGCTGGTGGTTTGTCTATTCACTCCCTTTTATGGTATCTTTAGAAGTGCAGAGGTTTTTATTTTTAATATAAAGTATGATAGATCTTTTTGATATGATTTGAGACTTTTGTGCTGTATTTAGGACATCCTTCCTAGTCTGTATGTAAAAGTCACCAATGGAACTCTAAAATAAGCTGGCCTTATTGTGTTCCATGGAAAGTGACTCCTAAGCTTGAGCATTCATTTTAACTCACAGGTGGGCATGTCTTACAGGCAGGTTTGCTTTTGAGTGGAAATGTAACTCATTGTGTGATGATGAGCAAAATCTTTCATTAATTTTTAGTTTCCCTTTTTAAATGAAACCAAAAATTACAATGAATGAAGGAGATAGACTCTTCAGGTTCTGGCTGCCAAGAAGAACTTTCCTGTAAAAAGAAACCAACCTTGCCAGGCGTGGTGGCTCACACTTTCATTTTAGCATTTGGGAGGCTGTTCTAGGAGAATTTCCAATAGTTTGAAGTCAGCCTGGGCTACAGAGTAAGTTCCAGGTCAGCCTATCATAGAGGGAGATCCTGTTTCACCAAAACAAAGCAAACCGACCAACCCCTTCCCCTCACCCCAGTCTCTGTTATTCTATGTTCTATTCTGGCATTTTTTATGACAATGACAATGTAGGGAGATTATATTAAAAAGTCTTCTAAAACCATACAAAACAACGCTACCAGGAATGTAATTTATAAAATAGCTGACAGAATCTCCTAAGCACTGAGAAGTACTCTTTAAGTTTTATCTGTAAAAGTAACTTCAGCCAGGCGTGGTGGCGCACGCCTTTAATCTCAGCACTTGGGAGGCAGAGGTAAGAGGATCGCCATGAGTTCGAGGCCACCCTGAGACTCCATAGTGAATTCCAGGTCAGCCTGGACTAGAGTGAGACCTTACCTCGAAAAACAAAAAAACAAAAAAAAAAAAAAAAAAAGTCAGAGAAGAGTGTCACTACTGTGACTCCTGCTCTTCTCTGGCCAGCCGGCTAGCCTCCCATCACAGCATAGCCACGATCAGGAAGTAGTAATGGTGGATATGCCACTGCTGATCACTGAGTCAGGTATGCCCTGCTGTAACAAGCACTATCACAATGGATGCCCACATTCTCCCTCTTAACTCCACATAGCTAGGGACTAAATACCAGCTGGTACCGCTGATGACATTGCCACAGGGAAAATACTACAGCCTCTGAGATTGTACTTGCCTTAAAAGTGGTGGAATTGAACTCTTTCCCCCCTCACTGTTGCTTTCCACATATTTCACTAATTCACCTGACTGAATGCTGAGCCTAAGTACTGTACGGAACTCTATTTGTATAGGAGCCTGGAAAATGTAGAACTTAATTACATTTCTCAGAAGAGAGGGATGTCCTAAAAAGATGAGGCAGTGGCTCTTGAACATTAATCCACCATACTAGTTACCCCTGAGGTCATAAAGCTATTTCCAAGATTTTCTTGGGCAAATTTTGCCTTTCCTGTTAAAGTTCTTAATGTATCTGGGACCTGGAGATATTACTTAGAAGACCTTTGGAAAAAACAACTGAAAGATATTACTATATCCTCTTGTCTTCATATTCATGCAAATAAAGTTTCTTATTTGTTGTAGGAAAAAATAAACTAGAAATAGAATTGAAGCTGAATCCTATCTCCTTGGAACAGTGTCCTGATTAATAAATAACAGATTGTAAAACCAATTTTACTCGTTAAAGGATGAATTTACAAGGCTGGGGAGATAGCTCAGTGGCTAAAGGTGCTTGCTTGTAAAGCCTCCTGGCCTACTTGATTCCTCAGTACCACATAAAGCCAGATGCACAAAGTGGTGCATGTGTCTGGAGTTCATTTACTACAGTGAGAGGCTGTTGCATACCTCTTTCTCAAAAATAAATAAAAAGTTCAAAAATTAGAATGCCTTTACAATAAAATGTTACATTAATATGTAATAGTTATCAATGCCAGTAACATTTTTTTTTGAAATTACAAACTGATATTACTTGGGAACAGAAAGTGCTGGAAGATATAAGCAATATCTCTCTTTTACAGAAAATAAATTTTAAAATTTAGACTCAAGGAATGTTTTTATTGTAAAGAAGCAGGATTGGGTGAACATAAAAAGGTTTTTAGGGTTTGGAGAGGTGACTTAACGGTTAAGGCACTTGACCCACAATGCCTAATGACTGGGTTCATTTCCCCAGTAAAGCCAGTTGTACAAAATGGTGCATGCATCTGAAGTTTGTATGCAGCAACTGAAGACCCTGGCATGTCCATTTTTTCTGTCTCTCTTCTATCTCTCTCTGTTTGTAAATAAATAAATAAAAATAGAAGTTGAAAAAAGGCTTGTCAACATTTTAATAATTCTATAGGATCAAATTTCTGTGGTGGTCAGGGAAGATGAAAACTTTCCTAGGGACAAAGGGCTCTTCCTCTTATCTACTGGATATGGAACATCTTTCTTTAGTGGTAAGAGGTAGATTTTTAATTTAGTGTTATTTTTCTCGATTGGTTAACTGATTTCCTCAGCACTGTTTATTGGCTGGTCTGACCTTTTTCTGCTGATATGCAGACCCAGTTTTATTACCTGTTAGATTAGCAGAGACATGTCAGATTATTTTTCTTTGCCTATTCTGTTATAGGGCTATCTTTATTTTGCATCAAAATCAAATTGTCTTAATTCTTGTCATTTGCATTGTTTTGGTTTTACCCACTGTCCTTCAGGTTTTGATATCTGATAAGTCCCTATCTTGTTCCTTTTCAGAATTGAAGTTTGCTCTTTGTACTTTCTTTTAAAATTCAGAATAAACCTTTAAACTTTAGGATCCACCATCATTTTGGACAGTCTTCTTTGCAGAATTTTCATAATCAGTTAATCTTCTGCAGTGTCTTAGATACCATTGATCCCATTTAGTGTATTTCTCATTTTATGGCCTATGGTTTTTATTTCTAGGAAATTGTTCCTCTTTTTTTAAAAGAATGTATTTTATTTATTTATTTGAGAAAGAAAGAGGCAGAGGTGGGGAAATGGCGCACCAGGGCCTCCAGCCACTGCAAACGAACTCCAGATGCATGCGCCTCCTTGTGTATCTGACTTACATGGCTCCTGGAGAATCGAACCGGGATCCTTTGGCTTTGCAGGCAAACACCTTAACCACTAAGCCATCTCTCCAGCCCCCCCTTTTTTCAGTTGAGTATACCAGGTGTTTTCTCACAGTGACAAATAGCAGACTAACATGATAACTTTTTCCATGTTGGCATCCTGATTTTTATGTGGGTTTTGATTTATCTGGAAATTTAGGGAAAAAACTGAGAGTTAAGGTTTGGCCCTGCTGTTTATTTGTATGTTTTGTTTATGTGATTATTTATATAAATTAAACCAATTGTTTCAACATTTTTACAAATTCTTTGATTAGAAATTGCATATTTACACTAAATCCCAAGTTGAAATTGTGCCAGAAATGTTACCATAATGGGTTATTATATAAAGTTATAGGACTTCGTGTTATTTACATCATCAGTTTTCAAATAATTACAACACAGTAGAATGTAATAGTGAAATTACATCAAGTAGTTTAAAATTTGTATGAATCAAAAGCTGTTCTAGGATATTAAAATACTTTGGGGTTATTATTGAAATTAGTCACAATTTGGAATAGCATGTTTAAGTGCCAATTTATCAATTTATCTAGTTGCTAGAAAGCTGGCTTCATTTGGTTCTACCATAATCATTAATCTTTATAAACTACTAACACATAGTTTATTTGATTTGCTTACATCCCATTTAAACAGTAAAAATACGTAGTATTCATTTTATCTTTTACTGTTTACAGATGAAAGTACATGGAAGGAGGAAAATACTAATTCTAATTTGAAAAACATTGTTTCTCCCTCTTGACACCTATGTTCTTCCATTATTAGGGAGAGTCAAAGATATTACCTTACAAAACAGGGAGGCTGGGAAGATGGCTCAGCAGTTAAAGGCACTTGATTGCAAGCCTGCTGCCTGAAGTTTAATCCACAGTGGCTACATTAAGCTAGACACAAAGTGGCATATCTGTAATCCCAACATACTTAACAGCAATGGTGGTGGAACCAGGAGACTCCAGAAGCTTGCAAGAAGTAGCAGCAAAATTAGAGAGACCCCCATCATTTGACAATTGGATAATGAAATGTGTACATATGTACAATGGGATTTACTTAGCAGTAAGGAAAAATGATATAATGAAATTTGTAGAAAAATGGACAGACTTGGAACAGGTTATGCCAAGTGAACTCACTCACGCAAGCACAGAAAGACAAACACATCATGTTCTCCCTCATCTGTGGTTCCTAACTTAGAACAGCTTGAGTTGCAGGCATACCTGACAGGCA